>JAHBCN010014991.1:0-21715 GCA_019359885.1 Listronotus oregonensis
CATTAAATAAAATAAGAAAAATAACAAATCACAAATACAATTTTCAAATCAAAACAAACAAGTTGGATTTTTGTTATTAGTTACAGGCAAACAGGATTTTTTTTTGCTAAATTTCCAAGTTTTCGAAATTAGCTGACTTTTTGTTCGCGAAATACAGCGTATAAGAAAAAGAAAAACAAACTTTAACTTATCTAAAAATAGAAAATACTTGGGCACGCTATTCCCTCTGCGAAAATTTAATTGTTCTATCGAACACACGAATTAGGCCAACCTAAACCAGTTAACCTGGATTTTTCCCACACGTACCCTTTTAATTAAACCCAAAAATTACCCCTTCTTACAAATATAAAACAAAATCCCGAAATATAAAGAAAAAACCCCGAATTAATTTCCCGTAAAATAAATTACAAAAACCGACCCTTAATCCCGGAATATTTCCCACAAATGACAAAAATACCCTGACCAAATTATAAAATTATCCCTAAATTTACGCAAAACTTTATATTCCCAAAAAATTAAAATCGCTTTCTTTCACTTGGAAACCTAACCTCTCGAAAGATAGTCGCTAAGTGGGTCCAAGCGGCAAGATCTTTTCAGATTGCTAGCCTAGCATACACTGAATCTTGTAGCGGTGGTGTGCCATTTTTATAGATTCCGCATCACCTCCATCAGTATCAGTCCTTTGTCCAGTCCGATGCTAGGCGGCAAGTCCGGTCCTGAAAAGTTCAGTGATCCTGGTTTAATTTGTGGTTCCAAAGAAATAAATTTATTAGATTCTCTTTAGTTTAACAGACCAACTCATCGTACCGTTTTCAAAATAGCAGTAATGCATGGGGGACGAATTTTGAAAAAACAATAACAATTCAATTTTCCTATCCTTATATCTCAAAAAAATAAAATTGGTTGTATAAACAAAAAAGAATACTCAAATAAATTCTTTGTGTTACTTTATAGCACTTGATTGAAAAATATGTTTCTCTTCCTTATGCAAAAAAAAAAGACTTTCTTTGAAACCGAATAAGTGTTTTTTTTTGGATTTTTTTATGATCAAAGATTTATGCTGCAACATAAGGTAGAAAACATTTTAATATATTTATTGCTGTAACTTTGTTTGGTAAAATGTTTTTAAAATAGTTGAGATACTATTATCAGATATGTTTCTGTTTTAATAATACTAACCACTAGGTCGGAGGCAAATTCATAGTAGAGAAGGAGCAAAATCTGTCTTTACCTTTTCCCGACGTTCTAGTTAAACAAGATAATGGACACCTATACACCTTAGTATACAAAAGTCCCAATCACATAATTTCACCAAGATTTCAATTACTACAACGAAATGAAACAAGAAGTTATACGTACTCTACATAACCGCAAATTAACCTTATGTGACAGTGAGGAATCTCTGCACGAAGAAATTTCTATTATAAGTGGGGATTATGTTCAAATGTCTTTTAGGTTCTTTAATAAAATATTTTTAAGTGTATTACTAATATATTTTGTAAAAAATAAATTATAACGATATTACGAGTCTATCGATTCCTATAATTTAAAATGCAAAAATATTTATTTGTGAAACATTAAGAGGTTTCCGTGTTTATTTTTCCTATTAAAAAGGGTTCCATATGGGAAAAAAGTTTTAGAAACGGAACTTTTAAAGATATCTTTAGAAAAATTTACACACCCGAAAAAGTTTATGTGATTAATATACATTAAATGTTCTTAAAGTAAACAAAAATAAAACTAACTTTTTAATTTTTTACGTAAATAAGATAACCGTGTTTTATGTCGATGAGATTTATTGTTATTGGATAAAAGGCCATTAAACATTTAGTTATAAATAGTGATACAATACTAGATGAAGTGTCTCTTATTCAGAACATTAAACAGTAGCACATCGGTCCTATTTTAATCAATGGAGAGATTTTTCAAAACACGTTACTTCGTTAGACCGGTATGTGTTATAAAGAAATGTACATGTTGGGATCTGCGAGTATAACTTGCAACGACAAAAGTGGCTTAAAGCAGACTTGGGAAACACACTTAGGACTGAAACTAAAAAACGTTTACATTTAGGATGTTTGCCCTCCAAACAAAAGTAAAGCGTATCAATTAGCCAAATTTAAGAAATAAAAAAAATGTATAGTAAAAACGTAAAATCAAGAAATACACCTTTAAAAATTTAAACGCACATGTTTTAGTTAAAAGTTGTTCTTTGCAACAACCTTGTAGCCAAATTGTTAATGCATCTAGTTCACTTCCTTCTAGCGTCCATCGGGTTCTAGTTTGGGTTAGATTTTGTTAAATTTTGTCAAACATTTATTATTTTTTTAAATTAAGGTATTAAGCTATATAACCGGTAAATTATAATATATATATATATATATATATATATATATATATATATATATATATATATATATATATATATATATATATATATATATATATATATATATATATATATATATATTTATATTATATTATATATATATATATATATTATATATTATATATATATATATATATATATATATATATATATATATATATATATATATATATATATATATATATATATATATATATATATATATATATATATATATATATATATATATATATATATATATATATATATATATATATATATATATATATATATATATATATATATATATATATATATATATATATATATATATATATATATATACAGGGTGTTACTTAATGGTATGTCATAATTTGAAGGAGGCATTCCTGGATCGATTTTAAGTCGAAAAGTTCATATAAACGTGGGCCCTAAAATGCTTAGTTATTAAGATACAGGGTGTTAAAGTTTTATTTTATTTTCACTTTTTAATACATTTTTCAAAGACGGTTTGAGATATTGAACTGAATTTTGGCACAGGATATTATGGCATAAAAAAACACTTTTCAGATGTTCATTTAATTTTTTTTGCAACCAGTGGCGTAGCTATGACGAATTTTCAAAACAATTTTACAAAAAAAATACTACGCCATTGACTTGGGAAAAAAATTATGGTTTTATAATAATTATCAATCAATTATAAACAAAAAATTCCTCTTTCATTTTTGCCGTAAAACTTACCGTTTGGGAGAAATCGTTAATTAAAAAAATGTCTTATGTACCCAAATTGCATCTTGAAAAATTATTATTGAAATAAATCAAGTTAGCTTTGCTCCTTGCCAGCGATTGTTGTTTTGTTGTTGTAAACATTATGACACTGACGTTAATTATCATTCTTGATTGTGTTAAACTTTTATTTTCAATTTTAAATACATTTTTCAAATATTTATTTTTAAGCTATTTTCTTACAAACTAGTGAACAAAAAGCAATAACAATTAAATACAATACATACATAATTTACAAAAAATGTTGGAAATGACCACCTCTCGCCTCTATGCAGGCTTCTGCTCTTCTTCTCATTGAATTACGAACCCTTTCAAAAATTCCATGCGTGTTTCGGATAGTTTCACATCCGTCAATAATTCTATTTCTGAGTTCTTCTAATGTCACAATTGGTGTATGATAAACTAATGTTTTTAGGTGTCCCCACAAATAAAAATCTACGCTGTTCAGGTCAGGCGATCTAGGTGGCCAAAATTGTGGTCCTCCATGGCCTATCCAATGATTTTGGTAGGCTCTATTTAAATGCTCACGAGCCAATATGCGAAAGTGGGCGGGAGCGCCATCATGCATAAACCAAAGTTGTTGCCGTAACTGAAGAGGAACATTTTCAAGAAGCAAAGGCAAATCATTTTGGAGAAAATTACAATAATCCTGTCCGTTAAGGCGTCCTGGTAAAAAAAATGGTCCAATTAAATGGTCGGATACGATACCGATCCAAACGTTCAGTGAAAATTGTTCCTGAAAATGTGTCTCTGTAATCGCATGAGGGTTTTCCTGGGCCCAGTAATGATTGTTATGGAAATTGGTTATTGCATTTCTTGAAAAATTTGCTTCATCCGTAAACAATATTTTGGCATCAAAATGAGGATTTTCTGTTACTTTTTGGAGATACCATCTACAAAATTGCGTACGTGGTTCATAATCTCTAGGAAGCAATGCCTGAACCCTTTGTATGTGAAAAGGATATAACAAAGAATCTCTTAAAATCTCCCATACCGTCTTGTAGCAGATGTTTAATGCCATACCTATTTTTCGCGTACTTGTGGTTGGATCCTCTTCGACTGCATGAGGACAGCCTCCTCCACTGCCGGTGTTCTAACTGTACGGGGCCTTCCTCGGAAATATTAGCTTTAAAACTGCCAGATTCAGTCAGACGACGATGAATGTTTATAAATGTTCGTCTATCTGGGAGAGCGCGATTAGGATACCTTTCTTGATACAAACGCCGCGCCTCCACAGCAACCAATAGCTAGACCATAAAGGAAATGCATTTGTGTCATTTCCAAATTAGAATAATTTACCATTTTTTTAACTAGCAAAATGCACGTTTTAAGATCGAAGGAGAAATAAATACAAACTGTCAAGAATGATAAATAACGTCAGTGTCATAATGTTTACAACAACAAAACAACAATCGCTGGCAACGAGCAAAGCTAACTTGATTTATTTCAATAATAATTTTTCAAGATGCAATTTGGGTACATAAGACATTTTTTTAATTAACGATTTCTCCCAAACGGTAAGTTTTACGGCAAAAATGAAAGAGGGATTTTTTGTTTATAATTGATTGATAATTATTATAAAACCATAATTTTTTTCCCAAGTCAATGGCGTAGTATTTTTTTGTAAAATTGTTTTGAAAATTCGTCATAGCTACGCCACTGTTGCAAAAAAAATTAAATGAACATCTGAAAAGTGTGTTTTTATGCCATAATATCCTGTGCCAAAATTCAGTTCAATATCTCAAACCGTCTTTGAAAAATGTATTAAAAAGTGAAAATAAAATAAAACTTTAACACCCTGTATCTTAATAACTAAGCATTTTAGGGCCCACGTTTATATGAACTTTTCGAATTAAAATCGATCCAGGAATGCCTCCTTCAAATTATGACATACCATTAAGTAACACCCTGTATATACAGGGTGTCCCAAAAGTAATGGGATACAGAGCAACAGCAGATTTCTTGGGTTAAAATAATGCAATTTACGTTAACTTGCCTTATCGGAAAGTTAATAATAACAAAGGTACAGGGTGTTAAACTTTTTATTTTGCTTACGTTTTTTCTTAATAACTATTTAACCAAATGACCTAGCGGTACAAAATTTGGGATCTGGGGGTTTTCTGAGGCGAGAAATTTAAATTCGTCTACGCTTTTGATGTTGCTACTAGAGGGCGCCAGCTACGGCCTACCTCACTTGTTTTAAATGTCGTAACTATTTTTAGGCTCAGAATATTGACCTGTTTATTATAAAATATGATACTATAAATCCATCTGCATTAAAAATGTATATTTTATTTAAGTCTCTAGGAGCAGCCGTTTCGAGATAAACGCACTTTAATGGATCTTGCAATTTCTTTTCTGGAAAATTAATTTTATCCAATTGTTTTCGAACTTTGCATAGTGATAGTTTTAAACACGCTGATCAAAGGTCTTCCAGGGCACAAAACCCGAAAACGCCTCCAACCCCCCCAAAATCACCCCCAAATGTCACTGGGGATTTGGGGACTTTAGAGGGTGATTTTGGGGGGGTTGGAGGCGTTTTCGGGTTTTGTGCCCTGGAAGACCTTTGATCTGCGTGTTAAGAACTGTCACTATGCAAAGTTTAAAAACAATTGGCCAAAATTATTTTCCATAAAAAAAATTGCAAGATCCTTTAAAGTGCGTTTATCTCGAGAACGGCTGCTAATAAAGACTTAAATAAAGTATACATTTTTGATGCAGATGGATTTATAGTAACTTATTTTTTAATAAACAGGTCAATATTCTAAGCATAAAAGTTACGACATTTAAAACAAGTGAGTAGGCGAAGCTGGCGCCCTCTAGTAGCAACATCAAAAGCGTGGACAATTTAAATTTCTCGCCTCAGAAAACCCCCAGATCCCAAATTTTGTACCGTCATTTGGTTAAAGATTATTAAGAAAAAAAAAGCAAAATTAAAAGTTTAACACCCTGTATCTTTGTTATTATTAACTTTCGGATAAAGCAAGTTAACGAAATATATTTTAACCTAAGAAATCTGCTGTTCTCTGTGTCCATTCTTGGGCTCCCTGTATATATATATATATATATATATATATATATATATATATATATATATATATTATATATTATATTATATATATATATATATATATATATATATATATATATATATATATATATATACAGGGTGATTCACGTTGAGTGTCCTATTAAAAGTTCTGGGGAACCAATAAAAAGAACTTTTTGAAATTTGGCACATGGCCATAATAGGTAATAACCTACATTTTAAAAATATTTTGGCAAATACAGCGTTGCCAGATCTAACCGAAACCAACGGCAACATTGTAATTTTAAATGGAACATCCTATTTTTTATTGCATATTCGAATTCTACACATAATTCTAAGTAAGTTTTATTAACATCTTCCTATACCTATATCTTAGCGTTTTTAAGAAAACAATTATTCACTATTTTTTTTTAAGGAAAATCACCATGTTAAAAAGGTTTAATATTTATGTGCCTAACCAAGCTGAATACAAGACATTTTTTGGGGGTTAGACAATGCATGCATTTAAAAGATCTACATGCTAATATAGCAATATATCCTACAGGGTGTCCCAAAAAATTTGCATTTTTACCGATATTAAATATTAATTAAAACTCAATTTTTTTAAATACAACATACTGTATTTTATCTAATTTTTGAATAGACCAATAATTTACCTACAAAATGTCCATTCATCTTTCTATACCCATCTGCTACCGTTTTTTAAATATAAGCAAATTTTAATATTTTGAGCATTTATATCTTAATAATCAAACAAAATAAATAATTTTTACCTTATATGTCAAATAGTTGTCAGAGCAATTTAAAATACAAACCTCCAAGGCCTACCTAGGTAAATTGTAAATTATGCCGGTGGTTTACTGTAGATAGTATTTAAACACATGGAAAAAATTAAAATTCGTTTGTATTTAAAAAACGAAGCGATGGATATATATATATATATATATATATATATATATATATATATATATATATATATATATATATATAATTTACAGAAACTATAAATTGATAATTTAACCATTTTGTTTTCTGTCTAGTAAATGCCTCAAGATTAAAAAAAACAATTATAAAATGCATCCAATGATTTTTCGATTTATTTAATATGGGGTTTATTGGTCCTTTTCAGAACTTTTAAAACTTCACGACAGGTAAGTTGATGAAATATCGACACACAAATGGAAAGCTTAAGAACAAAGAGAAAAATTTGATCTTATCTCATATACATAGTTACTAATGGATTTAAAAAAAAAATGTTTGTCGAATTTCACCTTTTTTAAAAAAAATGTTTATAAAAAATCCAAAATATCACAGGACTATTAATAAAAAATATAAATATTACGATATTATGAAAAGGTATTTTTAACAGTACTTGCCCTTAGTAATATTTAGAATGTTTAAAAAACAGTCTCACTATAAATAAAATAAATCCATTGAAACATAAAGTAGGGATATGATTTCTTTTTGCATTTTTTGTATTATATGGGAGGCCTTTTTGTTAAATGTGCTAATTTACCTTTATTTAATTGATAAAAATGGGTTTTGTCCATCCAAAGATAGACAAAAAACACCATCCAAAATAGAAATAGAGATTTGTTTTTAATTTTTCAAATGTACATTTATTAGAAAAAAAAACATGAAAAATACAAATAAACCCTCAGAATAAATGTGTCACGTGACGGTTTTTTATGACCTCAAAGAAACCATTATTTTCTAAAAATCAACCGATATGCACCAAATTTGGGGTCGCTGAATACGAGTTCTAAGTCAGATTTGTAAAATTTAAGATGGCGGGTCCAATATGGCGGACCAAATTTCAAAACTGCTAGATTTGGTACATAGAGATTTTAAGGTTCGCTGGTCACGAATTTGAAGTCAGATTTTCAAATATTCGTGTTTAGGAGGCAAAACTACATTAGAAACCATATATCACTCTCTGGGTCCGATACTTTTTTTGTATAGTGGTGTAATGTTTCTTTACCCATCGCTGTATTCGCACATCGATGTCGTGATTGGGCTCAGAAGAATCTTTTGTAACAAGCGCTGGAGTTACCGGTTATCGGCAACTCTAGTTGCTAGCGTATGAAACGGGATCCGAAGGTAAGACGATCACGAGGCTCGACTCAAGGTGTTAGCATACCGTGCCGATGAGTGAATGACATCCTGTGCCTTACACATGTGTCTCCAACGGTGTCTCTGATATACAGGGCGACCTCTCGGAGTATCTAGCCTTACTGCGGTAATGCGGAGCTTTGCCGTGGTGGACTATTACTTCTCTAGCCCCAAACAGAAAGTGGACGGAACCGCTTTCATAGGAAAAAAGTGACAAAGGTGCGCTGACCGAAACGGATAAATCCGTTTCGAGAGGTAGCCCTGAAGTCACAGGCGCATGTTTTACGGGTAAGGGCTAATCCATCCAGTGCTTAGGAAGGGATCCCTAAATCCAAACAGAAGGTGGATAAAATCGTTTTCATAGGAAAAAGGGTTCCCTGGCTTTTAACAGAAAACGGATAAAACCGTTTTCATAGGAAAAGGTCGAAGATACGGCCTTAGAAGAAGCATCTGGTTCCTGTAACAAGGACCTTGTAGCTTTCACTTCGTCACTATATCGGGAGAGAAGTGTATGCCGGATCTAACCGTCTGCTTGTCGTACGTTCCAGGAGACAGAGAGAGACAGGGACACCAAAACACAAATTGGGAAAAATATAAATAGGTGTAAGCCACAATAGACCGAGCGGTCACGGTGAAGGACGTAAAAAGTCCACTCACTTTTAAACCTAACCAAACCTAATTTTTCTTTAATACATGCCAAAAATTGGAAGGCTTTTCGATCCTCGATAATCAATAAGACATGTCCAAATTTTGAAAATCAAAATTTAAAACTGTTTTTTAACACACCCTATTTGTTTAAAAGTTACACGCAATACCGTTAAATCCTATTGCAAATAAAAAAGGTCCTATACATTTTTTTATTTTTGAATTCGGCATCCCAAACGATCGTCAGAATTCATATTTGACTACTGCCATCCTGTAACGATCGTTATGTATGCTGACATCAAAAAAACTTTTGATGCAAATATTTTATGTGATCTAATGTGAAATTAAATGTTCTGTGTATCATAAAGATTGGAATTCCGCAGAATTAATTTACAAGGGTAGAAAACACCTTACCCAAATTTTCAGCCTGTTTTAACAAAATTAATATTGTAAATAAAACAAGGGTTATTTTTAAGGTTAAATTTTCATTTTTAATATCTCGTTAATAACACATAAAAAAATGAAGTTGGGTCAATATGTTTAACTTATGCATATGCGTTTTAAAATTAGTCATAACTCCAATTTAAAACATATTGTATATATATTTTTTTCATAAAAAAAGCGAAGGCTTTAATAATTTTTTTATAAAGAATTATTTTTGATTTATTAAATTTATTTTGAATTAGAGACTCGCTCTGTATACAAAAAGTAAAATACTAATATGTGTGGGCATATATATTACCCTACTTTGAACCTTTTACAAAATTCGTTAGGGTTAAGTAAATAAGCGCCTAAACAAACAAACAATAAAGTCTTTGGGGAAATAGTGTGCTAGTTAGCCCATTCCGTTATTTATTTTTGTAATATGATTTTTCTTTGCAACGACTTTTATTAGGAATAATAAAAATAAAATGTATATTAAATTAAATTTTTATTAAAATAAAATACATTAAATCTGTTGATCAAATATGGTTTTAATTTATAATTAATTCAAATATTTATGTTATGGTTTAAATAAAATTCATATCACAGATGACCATAAAATCAGTTTCGGGCTGTAATATTTTTTAGTTTTCTCATGTATATAATTTAAAATTTAATATTTTTGGACCTCAAAATTACGTTTTGGCGAGGTGTAGTTTTTCCGGATATTAACCTGATTTTTAATTTCTAACTAAGTCATCCATATTTTATTACCATTTTGACAAAATCTGTATTTCAAACCTAATTTTTTAATATAGTGTTCCATTAACAATTAAAAATAAATCCTGTAAAAGTTTAACTTAAGAAAATTTATAGTATCTATGATAAAAAAATGGGGATCAACTTTTTAATAATTTTGCCAATTTTTTTATATCAGAACGTCAAGAAAATAATTCATAGTTTAAAAAAACACGCTTTATAGCAAACCGAACTAAAAAGGAAAATATATATAATTTAATTAGAGTAAAAAGGGGTGGGGTAAAAAGACTTAAATCAAACAAAAACAAAACCAAATTTTGGCAGGAACTTAATTAATAGTGCCCTAGTAACAATAAAAAAATTGACTTCATAGGGTACTTGGTGACGTGCGTACGCATAGGTAGAAGGGTATTGTCTGGCAAATTTATCTGTACCTAACAACGAAAATAATTCGAACTATTTCGAACGAAAATATGTGTGTGTGCCAAGTTTACTGCAAAAAAGCTCTAGTGCTGGTCAAGAAGTAATTTTAATTTTAAAATCAGTTTTTTAAAATAACCAAATATAATATTGGAAAAAGCTAAAAATTTAATGTGGTTGTTATATAGTTTAATTTTTATTAAAAACTATTTTGTTTAAGGTATAAATATTATATTAGGTAATTATTTTCCAAAGATCTTATCGACTTTGGTAAACTGGCAACATCCAACAAAAGGCATGTCCAGTTGCGTCCTAAACGAACCTAATTGGTGGAGTTTGTCACATGTTTTGTTACTTGGGGTAAACTCTAAAAGTCGCAATTGGAAATGTTTGCGTTATCTTTGCTTTTTTTCTTGGAACATCGAATATTAAAACATTCAGTGTCGGAGGTCGGAAGTTTAATCTTTATTTTTAAGTATTTTGTTAAGTTTGTAAGTTTGGTAATTTGTGTTCTTAAATAAGTTTTTGTTTTCCTACCTTGTACATAGGTGTTGAAGAAATTCTAGAATTTTTTGTCCTTTCCCTTTTACAGTAAGTTTCAGTTATACAGAGTGTCCCAAAAAATATACTAAAAAATAAACAGGGTATCTGCTAATTAATAGTACATGGAAAAATGACAGACTTGAATTTAACCATATTTGCCATACCAAAAGTTGATATTAACTGAGATACGGGGTGTTAAAATTAAAACTTTGTTTTTATTTTCCTTTAATAATTTTGTGAAAAATAACGCTTTTGCCCAAAATTTTGCAAATATAGGGTTTTATTGAGGGGCGAAAAAAAAAACATTTGTGTAATTTTAATGTGTAATGTGCCTGACTTTATTAAAGTTTTTATTAAAAATGTTACTTTATTCATATTTTTTTTCGTAAAAAGACATACTAAGTTATTAAAGTTGAAGATTTCCATTTCAAAAAAAGTTTTTTTTATAAACTTTTAATGTATTTGCAAACAATTAATGATTTTCAAATATATATTTTTTAAGATAAGCTATGAAAAAACAAATTAATTTAATAGAGATGCAATTGCTATGAAACCGCCATGTTGTTATTTTTTTGTTGTTTATTGTAACTTGGATTTGTCAAATAATGTTTAATTTTTGAGTTTATCGTATGTTAACTAATAATACTGAGACGCATTTTTTTCAAACGCAAAAATGCTATATATGTATGTTGTGTGCATATGCGCACGAAATTTTAAATGGACAAGGAGTCCAGAGACGATATTTGAAACTCTATCCGAATCGAGCACAACCTGATTTAAAAATCTTCGAAAAAATTTTACGACCCATTAAGAGAAACAGGTATTTTTCGTCCTAAACAGGATTTCACAGGTCGCCTAAAGACTATAACTGCCAAACAAGATGAGAAAATTCTGGTCCGCGCAGCTTAAAATCTGGAAATAAGCACACGTTGCTGCGGCAACTGGAGTAGGCAAGTTATCTGTTTGCAACACTTTTTACGAAAAGGGTCTTTATCCGTTTTTATACTTTTTTACGTAAGAAATATGAAAAAAATTTGTTATTAAGCTGTTAGGAAGTAACAGAGAGAGCGGGCAATTCCCGATGATTAGGAAACCCGCTTGTCACTAAATAAAAACTGAGCAATACGCTTTTATTTTAGATCTTGACACTGTTATACATAGAACAAAGCATATAGCTTTCCATAAATTAAATAAAAGTTTTTTTTAATATACTCTTGTTCATTTTGTTTTTGTGTTTGTTTTCTTTTGTTAATAGGGTTTGCGATGAAGAAGCCGCATGCAATTCTCTTAAATTGCCGCTTAAACGTTAGTGTATGCCTTAGTAAGTATTTTTTATAAAGCATAAATCGCAATAACAATACTGCAGTGAACGTAAAACGATATTTTTAAAACTGTTTTTATTTTTTAATTGCCAATTATTAGCAAAAATTAAAAATACCGTCGAACTTGAAGGTAGACTACTAAAAAATAGTTAAATAATAAAGTTTTTCGTTTTTAAGTTTGCCAAAAATATTTTGTAATATTGTAATGAGGTCCTTAAATGCCTTAATATTGGTGACGACCTTACATTTAACATATATTTAAAATAAAACATAAATGTATATTTTCTACATTATTTCATTTAAAGAAATTATAAAATATTCCCGAACTTTTAAAAAACGTGCACGTCGCTATGCTTTTTATGAATAAAGTATGCAATGTTTGTTTAACAACTACTTTCCCCTTACCGACGCAGCACTGTAACAGATATACTTGCCAAACAATACGGGGTGCGCCGTAGGTTAAAAAATATGCGGTAAGCCACAGCTAATTTTCTAAAAAAAAATCTTTAATTTAATTTTTTGTTTTTTAAACAAAATTTTCATCTCGGGTTTACTTTGTATCTTTGGCCTTTTTGTTTGTAATCAAGCCTTTTGTAAAACCATTTTTTTATTGCGTGCATGTAAAAATGTGGAAACATGACAAAATGTAAGAAACACAAACATTATCGGATATTTTTTGACTTATTTTTAAAAACATGTTGCATGGGCATTTACAAAAGACTGCTGCACATTTAAAATAAAATACTACTAGTTATTTAACAATAATAAATATACTTTTATCCTTTAAACTTAAAGTTATTACTTATTAAAAATAATTAATCAATCAAAAAAAATAATTCAAGATGCTAAAAATGTTATCTCCCAGCTGCAAAAGATTTTCTAATGCGTTTTCCCTTGGATTCTCCTTGCCGTGCAAAATTACTAGGCATCTCGCCAATTTGCCGACACCCCATTTCAACTCTTTGACGAAAGTTTGCACATCAGAAATTTCACATTCCATATAAAAGACCTTAATCTTTTGGATTATTACTTATGGGGGCACTTTAAAACAAATTTTTATTTCGCTTAAGTTTCTGACATGCAGACTCGTCGTCAAAGAGTTCAAATAAGATATCGACAAATTTAGGAGAAGCCTAGTATTTCTGCACGTATTAGAGAACCATGAGAAAACGCACTGGAAATTTTTTTACAACAGGCGGATATTTTTAAAGTTCGTATGTTAATGGGGCAATTTGTATTTTTAATTTTCCTAGTTTTTTTTGAACGTCTAAGATTAAAAAAAAAAAAAAAATTTTTAACCCTAATCGGGCCCCTTCTTTCAATTTTGTCGCCCTGGGCTATAAACCAAATACCCCTGGGGATAAAATTTACTCAAAATGGAATTTAATAAAAATTTAAGGGTACTCTTAAAAATTAAATTTTAAGACTTTGGGGGAAATTTAAAAAAAGTCAACTCAGCAATACACTTGCTTTTGGGGGATTTTTAGTTTTAAGTTTAAATTTTTTAATCGTTTTCTTACAAGTCTTTGGCAGCTAATTTACAGAAAAAAGTAAAAGAAATGGTGACCTCCATGCTTTTAAAATCTCAGTTGGTTAAAGAAAAACAACTACGATTGCTGAAATAGAAAAAAGACGGAATGATAATGGTAGCGATTCTGATACCTATGAAGAACTATCCGTGTGGAGGCTTTCAAAAAAACTGTTTCAACGAATGCAAAACCAAAATCAACAGCGAATTCTCAAACGATAATTAAAGGTCAAAGATACTTGAAATGTGTTTTAGTACACATGGTGAAGTGATAACAACTATTACTATCCAATCTTGAGCAATATTTTTTGGGATATGTTTTGTGCCTTAGCTACCTCGGTTCCATGTAAACTATCTATTTTTTGGATTAAACAGCGACTTAACCCCCTTTAAAAGGGCTATGACTTATAAGTCGATATACCGGTAATTAAAAAAATCGTTTAAAATATGCATGAAAAGTGCGAGCGCAAGCCACGAAGGCCACCGCACTCAGCGGTCTTACCAGACTGTGCATTCATCTTTTCCAGCATTTATTAATTAAAATATTTTAAAAATTTCCCCATCTTTCCCCTTTGTGGTCCCCCTTGGGTTTTTTATGCCCCCGGGGCTGTGGGGCCCAAAAGTTTTTTGGGTGAGTATGGCCCGACCCTAATAAATCCTCATTTATTAGGGGAAAAAATTTTAATTTACTTAACTATGATGAAAAAAGTAAGATAAATTATTGTAATCATATTCATCGATATAATTTATTTTTTTTGTCAGAACTTTTTTTCAACCCCTAAATAAGGGTTTTTTTAAAAAAAAATTTAGAACCAACGATTTATCATTTTGGGTTTTTAAAAAAGCGAGAATTTTGTAACTCAAAGATATTTTTTTTTTTTTTTCCTTGGTGTTAAAACCCCGTTCAAAAAAGGAAATTTGGCGGTTACTTTTTTTCCCCCCTTTATGTTACACCCCGTATATAAAATTGGAATTTAAATTCTTACTTTTTTCCAGACTACGAAAGCTAACCCTTCAGTTAATACTTATAAATTTATAAAAAAGTTTTTAGATGCACTTCCGATCATGAATATTTAATAACAATCATTTTTTGGTTTCCAAGGTATTTACATTGATTTGCTTATCAAAGTAAGCAAGAGCAAAGGGGGAAAGTAAAATTTAAATCCCATCAGATTTTGTCAAAAAAAAACCCAACTGCGTCTGGCGTGGGTTTAAAAATGAACACCGAAGGCTGCCAGCTTAGGTAGTTAGCATTGAAATATGTTTATTGCAGCTTTAATTTTTTTTTTATAAATAAAGAGTAAAAAAATCTTTTAAAGACAAGCTTTTATCTACATGTACTAAAAAGAATAAAATTAAATTTACTGATATAAAATTTTGTCGCAAGATTATTTTATGAAAAAAAAAACATATATTTTTTTTTTTTAAATTCCTAATGTAAAACCGTTTTATACTTTTTTTTGTTTCTCTACAAAAAAAAATTTCCACAAGCTTTTATATCAGATAAAATATTATCAGCCTTTATATAAAAAAAGCCCTAACGGATAAAAAGCCTTTATATAGATTCCTCCATCCCTAAGCCAAAAAAATGGTATTTAATCTTATTAGTTACTTCAAGAACAAAAAAAAAGGTTAAACATAAAAAAGCCAAAGGCTAAAGATTTAAGTAACTTTGTAAAATTAAAATTAAATTTATGAACTAGTCGTGTATAGACTAAAATCAAATTTAACACTGCGGTTTAAAGGATGCCTTCATTATAATAAAGACTCCAATAGAATATATTTGTGAGCCAACCTGTTGGATTTTTAAGAAAATACAAACAAAATTAAGAAAAGTAGTATTTTTAAATGACACTTGAATGTTTTAAAATGGGAGTGGATTAAAATTAAAATAAATCTGTAAAGAGCCCTAAAAGATTGTCAGTTGCTGATTTTAGTAGGGGAAAACCGCAAAATCAACATTTTGTTAAACATTCTAAACCGTTGTAAACTTTTAACAATTGCTAAGTCCATTGCTAAATTTAACAACGCGATCATCACTCGGCCGTAAGTCTTTATCGGGAGGTGCAAGTTTAATTTTTTCGTTTAAATCCAAGGGTATGGATTATTATGACAATAAAAATTGTAAAATGTTTGAAAAATAGTTAAAGAAACAGTCAATACCTAACTTACAAAAGTCCTCTTTAATAGTATAACAAAATGCTTCATATCGTTCAAGAATTTTAAGTACACAACAATAACATTCAAATGTAAGTTGGAGAAAACGTAAAATTTGTGATTGGTTGTTTAAAGAAAATCAAAATCCCTTGCCATATTTGTTAAAATCTTAACCTTTTTCAATAGCAAAATCGCAGCAAGCTTTTATCTACGGTACTAAGAATAATAAAATAAACTTTAGATACTGATGTAAAATCTTGTTGCGAGATTTTTCTATTTTATAAAAAAAAACCTTTTTTTTAATTACCCAACGTAAAGATCAAGTTATATACTTTATTTTTATTTCTCTACACAGGGAAATCTGTCCACAAGTTTTTATATTAGATAATCATTATCAGCTTTTATATAAAAAAAAGCCTTTACAGATAAAAAGCCCTTATATAGATTTCTACATCCCCAAGCCAAAAAAATGGTATTTAATCTTATTACTTACTTTAAGATCGAAAAAAAAGGATCAGCTAAAGTGCTTGGAATTAGTTTAAGAATGGTGCAAAAGGTTAAACATAAAAAAAACAATCTTATTTCCAAGAAAAAAGAAGGTAAACGAAAAAGCCAAAGATCAAAGATTTAAGTGAATTTGTAAAAATTAAAGATATAGGATGCTGTATTTTTTTTAAAATTTAAAAACTGAGGTTTCATTATAATAAAGACTCCCAAAAAAAGATATTTTTGACAACCTTTTTGATTTTTACGGGAATATACACAAAATTAAAAGTGGTATTTTAAATGAAACTTGGATGTTTTTAAATGGGAGTGGATTAAAATTGAGATAAATCTGGAAGAGCGTTAAAAGAAAAAATATTAGGAACAA
Source organism: Listronotus oregonensis (assembly GCA_019359885.1). NCBI lineage: Eukaryota > Metazoa > Arthropoda > Insecta > Coleoptera > Curculionidae > Listronotus > Listronotus oregonensis. The sequence continues at coordinate 16,984 of JAHBCN010014991.1, forward strand.
TCATTTATTGTTTTACATACTGAGTCTTTATCGGGAGATGCAAGTTTTTTTTTTTTATGGATGGTATGGATTATTATGAAAATAAGAATTGTTATATAATTGAAAAATAGTTAAGAAACAGTCAATACCTAATTTACAAGAGCTCTCTTTAATAATATAACACAATGCTTCATATCGTTCAAGAATTTTAAATAACAACAACAATAACAATCAAACGCAAGTTGGAGAAAAAGTGAAATTTGTGATTGGTTGATTAAAGAAAATCAAAATCTCTTGGCATATGTTAAAATCTTAACTTCTTTCAATAGCAAAATCGCTGAAAAAGCCAAACATATTTGAAGTTAATGAGAGGGGGGAATGGCCCAAAAAGTTTAAACCTCCCGCCGTACAATTGCTAATTTAACAGAATGGGCAGGATCAAAATCTTATTATGAGAAGCGTGTAGGTAATCCGCTTAAATCTGATCAGTTTAAAGCTGTTTGGAAAAAGGCACTGGACCACGTTTCAGAGGAACATTGGCGGCATTCAGTGGAACACACAAAAAAAATGGTTAGAACCGAGTGGGAAAGGACAAGTACTTGGTGTTCAAACAGAACCAGTAATCATTACCCCATTTGAGGATGACTCGAAAGTTAATGAACTGTTTTTTAATCCCGTTAGTAATAGTGAAAGTTGTGAAGGAGTTTTATAATTAGTTTGCCTTTTTGTCAATAAAGTTCATTATTTAATATTCCTTACTTTATTTTTATACATTTACTTAGATCCTTGATCTTTTAATTCTTTTGTTTACACTTTTTTTGGAAATAAGATTAGTTAGGTGTTTTTTTTTTTATATATAGCACCTTTTTAAACCAATTTCACATGTTTTAGCTTTTTCATTTTGTACATTTCTAGGTGATTCTTTTTTTTTTTTTTTTTTGAAATAAAAAATTTTAATTGAAGTTTTTTTGTACATGCATATGTATCAGGAAAGGGGTAGCAGAAAAAAAAAAAAACATTTAGTTTTTTTGCGTCCTAGAATTCAGGGCAGTTGTTGGGAAAAAGGGGGGGAAAGCTTTAAAAACCCTTTGCAGCTGTTTATACCACTAGTTCTGTCAAAATATTCCTTAGGACTAGTTTTGCGAAAAAGCGACCTATTTTAAATCAGTTAACAAAAGAAGTTAAATTTGAGAGTAATGTATGTTCCAGATATGTAAAAATATAATTAAAAGTAAAAAAAATATGTTAAGAAATTACATTTAGATAACCTATAACCCATACTTAATCAAAAATAAAAAAAATACAGAGGGTTTCATAATAGATAAGAACCGAACGTCGATGAGCTTTACCGCAATCACATATATACTGGCTTTCTATATGTTTAATATATCAAACCCGTATAAAAAAAGGATGTATAGGGGACTATAGTTAAGAAAGGTACCAAAATGTTATTTACTTTTGTTACACTTTAAAATTTATATATTAAGCCGCCAATAGATAGGAGTCAATGTCTTATATGGGTGTAGGTTAAAGCTTGACTCGAAGTTTGGCTCATATCTATAGGGTGACAATGAGAACACTTTTTGACTGTAATTTCCTTAGTTTTAAAGTTTAAATTTTGAATATATATGGTAGGTTGTCCAAGTTACCTTTTTACACATTCTATAATTTTTTTAATCTCCGCTTTTATCGGAAATGTCATAAACTATTGATTTTTATATAGGATACCATGAACATTTCTACACTTAAAAAAAAAGGTTACTTTACAAGTTAAACTTCTTTTGAAAAACTGAATCAAATCAGGCCAGCTTGTGTGTAACAAATTATGTCAACAGGCATATAATTTGACAGAATCATCGACACTAAACTGCTTTGAGGCTTTTTAAAGCTTTTGCTCCCTTTCTTATAAAGTGGTCTGAAATTAATATTAGTCCCACAAAATACCCCGTTATACAATATAATATAAAAAAAACAAATTTTTTACCTTTTCTGCGAAGTTTTTGAATACAAAAAAATTTTAATTAAAAAATCCATTAATTTTCTGTTTTTTTTAATTAATTTAAAAATTAACGAATTTAAAAAAAAAATAAAAAAGGGTTTCGATAATTTAAAAAACAAAAAAAAAAAATATGAATCACCTTAAAATGTATGATAAAAAAAAAAAGCAGCTTGGGAATGTTTGTAAAATTAAATTATATTGATTTATGATATCCGATGATACGCATTTATACGATTCATTTAATCAAAACAACCTTAATAATATCAGTTGCGCTGGTTTCAATATAACTATTTTCCCAATTTAAAAGGGGCAAAATTTCCCCGTAGCACCAGAGTGCCCGAAATTTCTTTCCGCAAATGTTGGGGGCTATATTTTTTTTACGAGCGTACTAAGGGGGGATACACAAAAAAAATATTTAAAAAAATGAAGGCAAAAAATAACTTTAAAAAAAATTATTAAACAGAAAATAATGAATAACGTCATGAAAACTGGGGTTTAAAACCCCTTTTTTAAAGTCCGACTGGTATATTATTTGACAAAAAAAATATTGTGTCAAAGTCAGTTAAATACGAAATTTTCCCCCAGGGCGTTTTTAAAAAAAAAACGCCCTAGAGCCTAAAATTTTTCCAAAAATAAATAAACAAAAAATTTTATCTTCATTAACATTTATTACGAAAATACCAACATACTTACACAATATACTTATCATAATAAAAATTATTTTTTAAAAAAAACGTACAATTTTCAAACTACCAAAATTCCCTTTTTATCCCCCAAACCCCAGTGGTGTTTTTTGAAGAATTTTTTTCCCCAATCAAGGGAAGCATTAGCCAATTTGATTTTTTACTATAATCCACGTACCCCCGGGTACCGAAGAACTTTTTCCCGCCTCCTAACCTAATTAACCCCCGGGGAAATACCCCCGCATCAGAATGAATTTTTGACGCTGCCGCTGTATGTCTTAAACAATGCCCCGTGTACGCCTTAGCATCAGGTAAACCCAAATTGAGCAATCTTAAAGGGTATTTTTCCCCAAATTTTTTTGACCTAGGGGTTTGCACAGTACATCGTTCATCACGATAGCAAAAAAAACCTTTATTAATATGTGCATTTTTTGGTGCAAAGACACATAGCCCCGCTCCCGAATTAATTTTTTTTAAAATTTCACTGTCATCAAAAACCCAAAAAAAACTTCGCTTGCCCTTTTTTTCTTTGTGGAATGTCAATAAATATATGCTGCCCCCTATCGCGCACATCGGCAAATTTTATTTTCACAAGCCGTCTCTTTTACAAGCCCGAATACCCCCATCACTAATGCAACTTTACCCGCCAAATATTTTTCAGTCGGCGCTTCTTTCAAAAAAGTTATAACTTGTTCGTGAGTCAGAACCTTCGAGTTTTTAGGCTAATAATTTCTCCTAAGTTGCTTTAGAAACTGTTGCAGAGAAATCAACTTTTCATTACTTCAGATACGAAGACTGGTTTTTTGCACTGTGTTGAGGATTTTTAAAGTGGATTTGCTAGCACTTGAATATGCTATGCTACCGTAATCTATTTTAGAGCGGATTAACGCTCTGTATATTCTGGGTAAGAACTGTTTCCTCTGCTCCCCACTGATGGTGTGATAAAAAATTTTTAAAAGGTTTATTCGTTTTAGGCATTCTGACTTGGTTTCTTGAAGATGCTGCCTCCATGTAAGTCTGCTGTCAAATGTTAATCCCAAGAATTTATAAGTTGTTACTACGTCTAGAGTTCTATCATTTAATGTTATTCGTGGTATCTGAGTTTTTCACGGCTGAATTTAATAACTTTTGGGTTTGGATGTCGAAAACTTAAAGCCCTTTTTTCTCTTGACCAGTAGAAAATTATTTACTGCATTTTGGAAAATATGTTGCAGGTAGTTGCTGTATTCTTTCCACTGCAATAGAGGATAAGATCGTCTGCATAAAGTGCGTGTTTGATTGGCGGATGAATTGGGGGTATAAATCATTTGGCAAGATTAAATAAAGTAGTACTAAGGACTGCTCCTTGGGGGACTCCATTTTTAAGGGAAACTGGGTGAAACTTTTCCGTTAGCCGCTACCTTGCTACTCTGTCTGCTAAGAAATTTTTAATAAACCCCGCACGTTTCCAGACAGATTAATTTCCCCCAACTTACAAAAAAAAGTGTGGTTTCCAGGTGGTATCAAAGGCACTTTCGATGTCAAATATTACAGCTACGACATCTTGTTTGGCAGAAAATGCTTCAGTTATTTCGGTTTGAAGAGAAACGTGATTGTCACAGGTGCTTTGTTGTCTGAAACCGGGGGGTGATTGGTACATAATATTGTGTTTTTCAAGATACCAGGTCAGACGTTTGTTAATCATTTTTGTTAAAAAGTTTGCACATTGTGCAGGTTAGAGAGATCGGTCTAAAGAATTTGGGTTCCATTGATGAACTCATACTTTTCTTAAAAGGTATTAGATAGATTGGGCGCCAAAGATCTGGGATTGTTGGCTCACCCAAATTTTTTTAAAAAGTTCTAGCAGTTTATTAAGGCTTGTTTTGTCGAGCTTTTTTATAAAAATGAAGGGGATGTCATCAGGACCTGCTGCGGAGTTTTTGCTAGAAAAAAGTGCATGCTTAAGTTTTTTTTGTGTAAATGATAAATTAAGTTCATTTGAGTTGGTGAGCCTTTTTTCGGGTTCTTTTGGGTTTTGGGGAGCGTGGAATATTACTGTTTTTAGATTTGGGTTGAAAGTGGTCAGCAAGTA
>JAHBCN010014992.1:0-21614 GCA_019359885.1 Listronotus oregonensis
TTTTTCGATTAAAGTTGTGAAATTTGATTTTACATTACGAATAAATTACAAACTTATATGACTAAGCAATTAGATCTTACTACAAGATATTTTGTACAGTGTAAAAGTTATCGGACAATTATTTTTACAAGTAATATTAATCTAAAATATCTTTTTATAGTGCGGTTGAATATTTGGATTTTTATAATATATTTTACTTTTTATAAAACACTTACATCTTGGACTTCCATTATCTTTAGTTGGTAATTGGTTAGTATCTTCAAGTGATAACTAAAAACTGCTCTTAAAGCTACGATTTATATACTATAACAAAGCTGCCAAATCATAAAAAAAATTATACAGCTGTTTTTGACCAAATAATTTATAAAAAAAGTCCGATTTTAACTGCAGTAGCAAATAACAATTTTTAGAGCCCAATTAAAATGGCAAGTTTTATAATAACAGCTATCAATAAAAACTTCCAGTTTTATGCCCCACGTACATGGTTTTTTCGTATATTTCGGAGCACTACCATAGATCTTGTTTTAAGAGTTTAACTTTAAACTATAAAAGTTAAAGTATTTATATAACCAGTATTTTACTTTAAAATATTTTAAAAAATCTAGATTGCTGAGAAAACAAAATTGAGCCTATTTGTTAATCAGTTATTGATTTAAATATTCGTATAACTTAAAGCATTGTTTTTTACCGCCGTCTACATTTTTTTATTACATTAAAATATTACTGATATAATAAAAATTAGAAATCGATTGACAAGCAGCCAAAATTTGGTTTTCCCGGCAATCTAGATTTTTTAAATATGCAATATTTTAAAGCGAAAATACTAGTAAAATGGTAAAAAGAAACATACAACATAAATAAATGTTTAAAATTAGATGCTTTCTTTTATAAAAGTACATAAACAGATACACGCAGTCGCTGCAAAAAAACAGAAGACTCCGGCCCTGCTCCAAATTTAAATATGTTACCAACCTAAATTTATATCACAAACATTTTTTTACAAAAACCTGGGATTTTGTTACTGCGCCGAATCCAAAGGGTTAATTACACAGGTCTACAAGAAAAATTGGAGTATTTTTTCCGCTGAACATGAATCTGAAGTTAAAATTGAGGGTCAAACAGCAAAAAACGGAGAAAAGGCGTAATCTCAGATATTAACAATTTTTTTAAATTTAAAACGTCAATATCTAAAAAGCTATAAAAGATACACTAAACTTTATATAACATAAACTATGTATTTTTTTAAGGCCTTTAAGCAGCACACACCACCTTTTTTGTGGACCTGTGTTATAGACATATCTTTTTATAGTGGAACAGACATTGCTGTGTTCTTCCTTTGACCTTTAACCTTGTGCAAATCGCATATAAATTTAATAGAGATAACTCTCTTAGTGACGTCATGCGCAAGCAGAACCACTTTTTTAACGACTGTTTATCATATCTTGTATTCGTTCTGCCATGAAGTCGTAGCTTAAGAAGTAGTTTTTAGTTATCACTAAAGAAGGTATAGTAACGATCATAATTGATTTTCACACGAACTTTGGGGTAAAACAAATTATAAAAATGCAAATATTTAACTATTGTATAACACTTTATTTAAGTAGATGCGGCAGTATTGATTAATTACCTTAAATTATTATACAAAATGTCTAACAATTACATTTTTAAAGTATTTTTTATACAATACTATGACATTTATCCCCTTAAACAATATTTAATATTGCACAGTTATTACAGAAATTTAATTTTTAATAAAAAGTTTTGTGTGCAAAAGTAAAAACGTATGTATTTATGACTTTATAGATATTTTTACCCATTCGTCGTTTGTAATAAAAGTTTGCCTTGCTCAGGATAGTTTTTGGGCGCTAAATTTTAATTAAATTTAATTCAGTGACTGTAGAAAATTTAATGGAAACATCCTGATTAATTTAAATTGTTTTTTTTTTATTTTAGAACAGTATAAATAATGTTTTTAAGGTATATAATGATCGGCCAAAAAAGGAAATTTTGTAAAAAGTGACATTAAAGAAATATTTCTTCTAATTTCTTTTATTATTTAAATTTTGACAATCCGTAAAATATGATTCGGCACTTAAATATAGTAAAAATTGTTTTTTAATTTTTAAACGTTGTTGGCAGAAAAAATAGTGTAAATAACCTACAAAATAAATTATTTTAATAGTAGGTAAATCAATAGGTAAATATCGGAAGTCAATTTTATTAAATGTTACAGTGTACGCAGAAAATACTTTTTTAGCAAATGGGCAAAATAACCGCCATTTTGTAAATAGGCTTATTAAAACCATTTGAAAAATAAAATTGGACTCTAATGCAGTGGCGGCTCGTGCTAAGTATTTAAGGGGTGCACTAGACGTAAAACACAAAAATACAAAACCACTGGAGGCCAGCATACCAGAGGCAAGATTTTTATAGGATGTCAGGCCCAAAAGTTATTTCTTGGGATTTTTCGAAGTGGTCTTTAAGGGCTATATCCAACTCGGCAGTGAAATTTATTAATCCTCTAAAAATACCGGGATTTGATGAATCGTCTTTTTCGTCATGCCCACGAAGGGCTAACTCGAAGGCTCCGCAAAATTTTATACAGTCAATTATTTTTGAAAGTACATATCTGTTCTTTCTAACTTGTTTGTTTTGTTGTTGAACACTGCGCCTATATGCACTATCTAACTGCTGCCTTATATCAACTTTCCCCAGAAGCTGTAACTCCAACTAAGCGTTAATATGAGCCTGAGCATTTTCATGTTTTTTTTTTTTAGTTTTTGCGCCAAATGCCCCAAGTCGGTTATCCCGGTTTTTGTTCAGGCAGGCTCTGCGTTTCCGCGACTGAACAAGAAGAACGAAAAACAAAACAATCGGTTAGTTGTATCACATCCACAAATCCAATCATTCTTTTCATAAATTTCCATTTTGAATTTTTAATAAACTCCCTAGACTTACATTTGGTGGTCTGTGTGAGGGAAATTTAAGGTCTAGGTCTTCCAGCACGCTTAAATTGTCGCAGTAATAGTGCCAAATGCTTATATGGAGCACATAAAAAGTGTGCGCCTCTTCCTATTAATAATCGCATTGCCCCCCTCCGCCCGCTGGCATAATCTTCCATAGAAATTGCATAAACCACGCCTACATAAACGCACGTGCGACCGGCCGATTGGTGTCGAACGTCGAACGGCCGTAATCGGATCCTTTCGGCTCCGTCAGCTCGTCATTAGGGAGCTAATACACTATGTTTTGTATTAGCGTACGATAAATTAGGGAGGTCCGGATAATGCACGATGAAAAATAATTTTTATTTTAAATTTTTTTGGGGGTGCACGTGCTCCTGTGCTCCTATGGAGGAACCGCCACTGCTCTAATGTCACAAAATTAATAAAAAAAAATGTATTTAAAATTAAATATAAAATACAAAAGGGCTCATTGAATGAAAAATGTATGTTTGGGAGGTTTAATTTGTCCTGTCAGTGGCATATATTAAGGGGGGGGGGAGCAGAAAGAAGCCCAGCCTCCCACTTTTTGAAACAAATTAAACACATTTGAAAGATTTTATTTTTTTACCCATATTATTTCATTAAATTTTTAAATTTAACAATTGGGTCCCTCCACTTTTTGTAGTCAATATACGCCACTGCTTCCTTTTACCGGATAAAAATAATCTGGGTCACTTTTATAAACTGCCATTTTTTTAAGCTGATCACTAAAAAAGCCCTATTGTATAGTGTCTGACCATATACCAAAACAAATTTAAATTAACAAGCACCTTTTATAGTCCAGTAAATGAAGGGACAAAGCTGTAAATATATTTTTTTTATCTTTATGACCGCTCACGAAGGATTATTATATATGTATATTATATCCTACGGATTATATATACATATATAAACCTAAGTACCAAAGTACCGTGAGTGCCGGTTTTCCGGTGTTTAACCCATTTCTTCCCAGTTGTTCCGTCAACGTTGTCAAGCACTAAAACTAAATGTTGCATTTCACGCACCTTTAGACAACGCGGTAGTGCCACCACGGACGTTATTTTTAAATAACTACTACCTAAAAGTGTCTCTCCGGCACTGGGAATCGAACCCGGATCGCCGGGCCCGCAAGCCGAAACTCTGACCACTACGCTACCGGAGACACATCTGCGTACAGTTTTCCCTTGTGGCGAAATTATTAGGTCTTCGGGAATGTTTTCGAGCAAAAAAAAGTTGCATTAACAGGTGGGAAAGGGCTGAAAATGGCCCTCAAGGCCCAAAAAATGGGGTTTTCGCTAATATCTGCCAAAATATGCGAATTAGAGAATTTTTGTTTAGACAAAAAATAAATATCGCCTTGAAATCTACCAAAAAGGTCCCTATAATTTTTTTTTCGAAAAATCAATAGTTTTCGAGATAACGAGACCTAAAAGTCCCCTCATTTCAGCTGCCGCTCTACCGCTAGAATGCCGCTATCTTCATGGATTCACTTATAAGCGGGCGGACGAATTGTTCCATTACTCGGGCAATAATGTACATTTTTTAATCATTTAAAATACAATAAAATAGGAAAACCCGTACCCATCATTGCATATAAGTTTTGGTTCATTCTGATTTTTTCTGAATATAAAAAAACGGTCAAATTTTTCGTTCACAATATTTTGAGAATCTTTAATTTATTGATATTTTTTGAAAAAAAATGGTTTGTTATTAAAATTCGTTTTTATAATAGACCTTAAAGTGTTCAGTGATCCCAGAAAATTTCTTGCGTTTAAAAAAAAATGTTTTGCCCATCTGTATGAATGTTATGGATTTTTCGACGGTCGTTTTTGGGGAAAATATTGGTGTTGCGAAAAAAATGGTAAAAATCGTTTTTGTAGATTTTGAGGTGATCTTTATTTTTTGTCCGAACAAAAATTCCCTAATTTGCATATTTCGACAGATATTTGCGGAAAACTCATTTTTGGGACTTTGGGGCGCCACCTAAGGCGGGTTTATGTCGTCGGATAAAAATTTTTGCTCCGGAAGCTCCGCAAACTAAAATTCACAAAAAAACTGTACAGATTTATTTACAGCTTTGGGTACTTTCAGGTCTCCAGTTACTGGACTATTAGGAAATTATAAAGGTCAATATTTTCTAAAATTTTGAACATTTTGGTTTTTTTTTATTTGAAAATACAAATTTATAATTTCGAAAAGCACTTTTTGATATAATCTGTGCCACAAATTGTAAAATACTTTTGGGTTAAAATTTTTGATTTTAAACAAATTTTAAAAGCTTTTCATCCAAAAAATGATCTAACTTCATAATACTGGATAAAGAGCTTTAAAAATTAGTTTGCGTTAAAATTTTAAGATTCAAATAATAGATTATTTGGTTTGCATAGATCTTACGTTGCTTTCTGATTGTATAGTACTGCATTTTTGGACTTTCTTCGAGCAAAAATCAATTCCTATATTGACAGTAATGTTCTTTGCACGTTATTCGTACATATCTGAATTTTCCCATTTTTCACTTACGTTTTTACTTACTTCTAACTAATCTATGGTATACACCTATTCATTTATATTTTTTTCAGAAATTTTACATCTGTAAAATGGTAAAAATGGTATCTTATTTAATAAAGTCAAGCCATTTTAACTCCAAGAGCCGTGGAAAAGTAACTTTTACTAATACCACTAAAATATCTATTCTCCTTTTTCCTTCTCTTCTTAGTTGCAGTGACATTGCCTTTTTTTCACTATGTTTTTTATTACCATAACAACAGTCATTTTTTGACGTTATATCTATTTAACCACCTAGGTTTTAATTTAATAGTGAAAATAATAACTTCTCTTAAATTTTTCTAGAGATGTATTTTAGTTTTAGGAAACAAACTTGACAGATGTTTTAAAGGTTGTTATTTAAATAACAAGGTAACACATAGACAATGAAGGGTAGAGGGAGAAGAACCATCTTGAAGAGAAAACCGGTCCGCCAAATGCGTTTAATTGGGTGGCGCCACAGTAGCAATGGGGTAAATTTCAAAAAGAGCGCCAAAGGTAATTGGAATAGAAAGAAAATGAACAAGGACGAAAGAACTTTCGTTTTATTTTATAAATATAAATGATTATCTTATTTCATTATTAAAAATCATTTTTCATATTTAATTTACATCCACTGGGAAAACTTTTTATGGCACAAACTTTGCCCATAATTGTTTAATTATCGGCAAAGAAAAAAATTTATTGTATTTTACAAGTTTAAAAAACGTCCACGTTTTTTGACAGCAGTTATTTATTTTAGGTTATATTTACTTAATTTCCTAACTCGGCAAACTTCAATTTGCCAATAACTGCTATTTTCATACCATACACTGTGCCTATGCTAGCGCCATCTATTTACTGCTTATTTAAATCTTAAAAGAAAACTTGTTTGAAAAAAAAAAACTAAAAAGTGGAAAAATTTAATTTCTAGCATTTGTTTTTATAATTGCCGTTCCCCGGTTGTAATAATAACCTAAAAAAGCCGAAATAAAAATTAAAATTTTTCTACTTTTATGTTTTTTTTTTCTTTTTAAAAGCACCAATTTACATTTTAAAAATGATCCACTATACAGCTGGCCTTTTAATTCGTCTCTCATAGGTTATTTCTTTTTCCCTCGACCCTCCATAAAATAAACTAAATGTTTAAGTTTGTGTATTTTAGTTGCCTATGCTATAATAATTGTGTATAATAATTATAATTAATGCATTATTCTGTATACGTTAATAATACTCCTAAAAAACAATCGCCGAAAATGGTATATTTCGTATCAAGTATAGAAGGATAATTTTACTTGACAAGTATGATCGTTTGAATCCGAGTAAAGCGAGCGAAATTCGTCCATTAATAAACAACGACTGACCGGGTATACACTTTTTGCATACATTGCTATGGAAATTAAAAAAAAATGTCATTTATACTGAATTTGATTTTCCAAACGTCACATTTGCGTCCGATTTTCTTTGCTCTTTTTGGGTGTTTTAAACATTTTTTCCGTGAGGTTTTTTGACCGGATTTAAATAATTAATTAAAATTGAATTTCTTGTACCAAAAAATACAAAACTTTTTTATTTTATTAGGAAAATGCCCATATTTTTTTTATCTTTTTTTTTTTATTTAAATTTTTAAAATTGTTTTTAAAAGGTAAAATTTTTTCTTTAAAAGGAACCACAAATATACATTTCAATCCTCATGGGATGACCCCGTACAGGGTGTCCTAAAGGTAACACTTGCATATACGGTTTTCTCCTATTTTTTAATTTTTTTTTGGGAAAATTTTTATATAGTCATATTCTAGGGTCCTCAGGGATTGCAAATATACTGGCGGAGAAAAAGAAATTATGCGTTTATTTTTTTTTTTAATTAAACAAGCTTTCGGGGCCTTGGAGTAAATAGGGGTGCTGGGGGGGGGTAAAAACGTATAGATTAATAATTATTCACTAAAACATGACACACACACACACACACACAAAAAAACCATTGACAAAATACGCAAAAAAATCGGAAAAACAATTTTTTGTTAAAAAAAAAAAAAGGTTAGAAATCTAATATTAATTGATAATAAATTCTTTCTACTGTAAATTTTTAAAAAAAAATATCAACAGTGTTGCCGGATTTAATAATTTTGGGCACTGTTGTTTAAATTTTGATATTTCTTTTATGTCTGAACTTTAATTGGGAAAAATAAACCACAACTAACCATGACCGACTAAGGGCTTTTAATTTTGTCTAAAAGTTCGGTCATGGTTAATTCTGCTTGGTTAAAACAGGAGCGGCCTTTTTAAATCGTCCCCGCATTTTTACGTCTGAAATATAATTGGGGAAAATAAAAAGTTTCCCTTTTCTAACCAGAATAACCATGACCGACTAGAACTTAGGGCTTTTGAATTTGTCTGAAATGCTAACCAAAACTAACCATGACCGACTAAGGGCGTTTGATTTTTAAAGGTCGATCATGGTTAATTCTGGTTAGTTAAACGGAAACGGTCTTTTTGAATACGCCCCCCTTTTTTTTACGTCTAAAATATAATTGGGGAAAATAATGGGGGAAAAAAAAAAGCTGCTTTGCTAACCAGAACTAACCATGACCGACTGAACTTTTAAATTCGTCTGAAATTCGGGGACGTATTAAAAAAGACCGCGCATGCTTATATGCTGGAATATCTTTCTCAATGGGGCTCTCCTGTTAAAGCGGCTTTTTTTTCCCCCAAATTTTTTTTTCAGACGTAAAATTTTTGGGGGCGTATTAAAACAGACCTCCATTTGGCAACAATGCACGCTGACGTTTCTTGTCAAAAGGGAGTTTTCGCATTATATGGAGAAAATCAATGGTAATTTTAAATCTTAAAGTCAAAATAAAAAAAAATTTAAAAAACATAATTTTCTTCCCCTTTTCCCCCAGTATATTTGCAATCCCCAGGACCCCCGAATAGGGGTTTTTTAAAAATTTTGCCAAATAATCCAAAAATAGAAGAAAACCGTATATGCAAGTTTTCCGTCCTAAATTCCCGTCTCATAATTTGGGGGGTCTCAAAACGTAAAAAGATACCAGGTCCGTTAATTGGAGGTAAAGTTGCGCAATTGGATGCCAATAAAAAATCTACCTTAAAAGTTTAAAAATTTTAAATATTTCCGAAGACTTGAAAAAAAAAACGAATATTCCCAATTTCATTTTTATTTTTTTATGACTCCATCTTAATAGATATAACAAAATAAATTTTACATCCTTATTGCTACTTTTTCTCTTCTACAAGACAGTATTATTGGATTTACATACCGACGTTTCTTCATTGAGCTGCCATTATCAACTTTATTTTTTTAAATACAGTCCTGGATTTTTTATTACGGATTTTAAAAGCTCTTAAGATCCCTAATCCAATGATGTATCGCATTTACTAAAAAAAAATGTTTTTATGTGTTCCTAGTAAGAATCTTCGATAAATCTATCATCTGTCTTTCTCCAACACATGATTTCGTATGGAAATTGCCATGAATATAAAGCTTGTAAATAAGAGCAATACATTATTGGTATTAAAAAAAAACAAAGTTAATAATGGCAGCTCAAAGACAAAACCTCTGTGTGTAAAACTAATCACACTCTCTTGTAGAACAGAAAAAGTAGCAAAAAGAATGTAACATTTATTTTGTTATATCTATTTCAATAAAGTTAAAAAAAAATAATAATAAATAATTAAATGGCGAATATACAGTTTTTTCCAAAAGTAATTGGAAGTATTTGAAATTTTTAAACTTTTAAGGAGGCATTTTAATCAGGATTAAATGACCTCTATCCTTCCTCTGTACCTAAAAGCAGAAAACGTAACCCGGTCTGTTTACAGACTATTTTAAAAGCAAATTGAAATCAGTGTAGCCAGATCTTGGGAAAAAAGTGCTCCCTCCAGCGACGCACACAATGTGATCTGGACACTAAAAGGAGCCGAGCGATGCCGAAGTCTTCCCCCAGATTAGTGTAATTTTTCTCCTACCACACGACGCGGACGGATATCGCACACAACGCTTGCCTACGTTCGGGGTAGGAGAAAAGTTCTCCTACCTTTCGGTGTCCCGATCAGAAGGTACTGAAGAAAGTACTTTTTTGCCACAATCTGGGTGCACAGGTTAAAATAGGTAAAAGAAATTTTCACGCCAAAAAATGACTCTTTCTTTGATAATGTTGAACATTGTTAAACATTAAGATGATTACGATAAAATTGTACATGTAAATTCACTACTCCACTACAACCACTATAACATCACTGCCTTCTCCCCCCTGGTGTTATAATTGTACACTAACCAAATCGCACTGATCGAGTGACACTACGTCATTGTCCGGCGTCACATCCGGTTTCGATGACTTTGTCGAACTTTCAAAATAACAGGACTTGTCAAACGTGATATGACGTCCCCTGTCAGTTTGATTGTTCGACTCAGGCGAATGCTATACAGATATTTCTTGGATTTGGACGCGTTTCTTTACTGTGCCTGTTGAACCTGCTGGATTGCTGGAAGTACGGGCGGGTGGAGGAGGTTTCTGCTTCTTGAGAGTGTTGGTGGCTGAAGCTGGGCCGGCTGGCTGAAAGTCATGAGGTGTTTGGCTTCTTGGTACCTAAATGAAATAACAGTAAATCAATTGTGTTAAAAACAATATTATTGTGTACAGGTTGTCCTAAATTCTATTCTTATCATTGGGATCTCGGAAACTTGAAGAGATACGAGGTCGATTAAATAAAGGCAAAGTAGCGCAATCTGATACTGATTAAAATGCCACCTTAGAAGTTTAAACATTTTAAATACTTCCGAAGGTTTTTTGCGACTTTATTTTAATTTTTTTATCACTATGTTTAAATAGACATAACAAAATAAATTTAACATTTTCATTGCCACTTTTTTTGTTCTACAAGACAGTGTTATTAGATTTACACACCGACGTTTTGTCTTCGAGCTACCATCATCAACTTTGTTTTTTTAAATACGGCCCCGGATTTTTAATTGCGTATTTTAGAAGCTTTGTAACTCCCAAATCGCAATTTTTTTTTCGAAAAATCTTCGAAAGTATTTAAAAATTTTAAACTTTTAAGGTGGCATTTTAATCGGCATCAAATTTCCCAAATTTGCCTTCATTTGATCGACCTTGTATCTCTTCAAGTTTCCGAGATCCCAATGATAAGAATTGAATTTGGGACACCCTGTAGGTACAGGGTGGTGTTTTTTCGATCCATTTTTAGAGTATTGGGAAAACTATAAAAGATAAAGCAAATCCGATGTAAAATATAGGGTGTTTTTTAAATTTTAACGATTTAGGTACATCTCTGTATCTCAGATGCTGGTGAAGATAAAAAAAAACGGTAAATAGCATATTCATGTATAATTTTACGCAAAATCCAGTAAGCCAAGTTAATTATTTTTTTATCAGTTACAGTTTCAAAGATATAACCGTAAGTTGCGTTTTTTAAATGGGACACCCTGTATATTATTTGACTATTTGTTTTCCAATAAACTTACCTCTCCATTTTTGGTAATCGTTTGGATGTGTGGCTCCACCTATTTTTAATCATAGAAAATCGAAAAATTTACTTATACTAATGTTTTTTTTTAAATTTTGGTTAACTTTACGTAGGTTTTATAAAATAAACTACAAAAAAGTTACAGTTTAAAAATAAAAAGAAAAACATCTTTCTTTAAATTATAATAGCCCACCTTTTTTTTTAAATTGTGGGTTTTTTTATGCTTTTTGGGCAAAAAATGGTATGATACTCGGAAAGTCGATGTCTTAAAAACTTTACTAAAAAACTTAAAAATTGCCTATTTTTTTTTGTTTTTAGAATAAAAATTACCACCGAGAAATTTTTGGATTTTACTTAAAAGAGCCGCCGTAAAATAGAACAAAATGAAAAAAAAAACATATCAATATTTCTATTTTTCGATTTTTTCAAACAATTACCCAGTTTTTATATATTTTTTTAAAGAAATTGGTTTTTGTAAAACAAAAATTAAGAAACCCTAATAAGATTTAAATTTTGCACACCCTCATTCTTAACCCTTATTATCCTAGCGTTACACATATGTAACGGCAATTTACAGGTTTTTGTTTGCCGCTAGCTTGCTGTTTTCCACTACTTTCAGGTAAGTGACGGTAATATTACAACTAATTGGATACATTTGCACGTGCTATTTGCCAGAGAAGTTTAGATAGAATGGTTTTATCGATGTGATTGTATGTTTTTCGGAGCGATGCCGTACGTTTTCAGAAAATATGGCTGTCAATTTCTTGAAAGTACCGTAAATTTATTATATTTTATAATTGATACTTTTTGATTGTGTTTTAAAATTGTTTTATGATATGTATATCATGTGTTAAGAATATATTGCCGTTAAGTTGTGTCAGTTGCTCTCTATAGCATAAGAATTGATGCTGTTACATATATGTTACGCTAAGCTAATGCACTACTATAAATGACCAATCGAGACAAATAAAAAGTACTGCATTTTATTATGGTATAAGTAGCTGATTAAGAGTTTAGTAAATACTTCTTTTCACTAAATGAAGAATATTTATTCTAGCGAAGGTCTAACATTAGAAGAGACTTTACAAATGGCCTACGAAGACGATGATGTTGACACTATTTATACAGAACATACAGAAGTCAACGAAATTACCGATGAAGAATCAGGAAACGAGGACGAAGATGGAGATGTTGATCATCTTCCTGGTCGACAGTTACGTGCCCAAGCCGAAATAAAGCTGAGAAATAATGACAGAATTGTTGATGCTCCACAAAATAAAAAAGCATTGAAAAAAGAGAAGAAGAAATAAAATACTGTGGCAGACACTTCTGTAAACAATTTATCAGGGGTAAACCGATTCGTTTCGGATTTAAGATGTGGTCACTAAATAACAAATCAGGCTACTTTATCAAGGCAAAAATTCCAAAGGTCTTGAAAATGATGAGAATACATACGGCAAATGTACTGCTCCGCTGGTTCAGATGTTTCGAGAATTTCCAGCTTTCAAAAAAAACTTGCCTTATAAACTGTATACTGACAACTTGTTTACCAGCATAAACCTTCTTGAAGATATGATAATGCAAGGTATTTGGCGTACAGGAACGATACGTGAGAATCGTATTCCAAAAACCAGACATCTCACCGAGGTGATTGTCAGACAGTTATAGATAAAAATTCTGGAGTTATGTTTAATCATTGGTACGATAATAACATTGTAAGTATTGCATCAACATGTTTTGGGAAAAAACCAGTTTCCTATGTAAAAAGGTTCTCACAGAAGGAAAAGAAAAATGTGCTTTATGCAGTAAGCAAGTATAGCAATTCAATGGGAGGTACCGATCTTATGGATTAAAATTTTATGAGATACAGAATTGAAGTTAGATCCAAAAGTGGTGGTGGCCGTTGTTTACTTGGATGATTGATGTATCCCTCGAGAATGCTTGGTATTTATATAAAAAATCTGGACAAACCCATAAGACAACTTGATTTTCGCAGAACTATTGCCACATCTTACATTTTAAAATATGGTACACAAGCAAAATGTGTAGAAAGGCCCAAATTAAGTTTAACCAGTTTGACATCGAACAGAATAGATGATAATATAAGATATGACCGAATGGATCACCTCTTGACATATATCCCCAATAATAAAAGAAGGCGATGTGCCAATGAAGGCTGCACTTCAAGCGTTAGAACCATGTGCCTCAAATGTGATCTTGGTCTATGTTTGGAGTGTAATGTCAATTTTCATAAAAGATAAACTCTGCCTTATTGTTTTAAGTATATTTTGTTATTCTTGAAATAAATGTGTGTTTTAATTAAAAGTTCAATTATATTTAGTTAAAATTTTAAATTGTACCCATATGATCCTAGTGTTACATATATGTAACATCCCCTTAAGAACACCCTGAAGATATTTTTTTGCAAACAACTCATTGAATATGTTTTTTAGTTAAAAAAACCTAAATTCGGGATAATAAGGGTTAATTTCAAATAACTAAATACGCATTTTGTTTAGTAGAATGTAAGTTGGCTCAGAAACAAATAATCGCTGCAATTATTTGATTAAAAAATAAGAATTACATACAACAATGGAGTTTGAAAACTTTGAAATATATAATATTATTGAATTTTATATTCAGAGCGGAAAGAAAATGCAAATGCTTTAAAGATGTATTATGCTAGATATCGAGAAAAAGGGCATCCAAGCATTATAACTTTTAAAAGACTAGATAAAAACCTAGTTGCCTATGGATAGTTAAAAAAAAATGTTAAAAATAAATGAATAAATAATAAAGTAATAAAAAATATTAGAAAATAAAAAAAATAAGTAATTAAAGTTTATACAAGGAGCGCAAAATTTAAATTTTATGTTTGATACATATTTTTGTATTTAACTTCAGAATAGAACCATACTTGAAATATTAATTGGGTAAAATAATTCAAACAGATTGTGTGTTTTATTTGTCGTAGTTAATTTGATGTTTCCAGGATAAAATTAAAATCATATTGAGAAAGGGGTAACTAAATTTTAAACCCAAAATTGGCGTAATAATTGGTTGAAACAAGGTCTAATTTCCCCGACATATTGGGGGAATTATTATCTAACAGTTAAGTTTCCACATTATAATATTGAAATGTCGGGGAAAGGGGATTCCTTTGACGATGACTTGTTAAAACCTAATAATTCTCAACTATTAGCTGGTAAGCTGTAGCTATGATATAATTTAATTTTTTTCCATAAAAGTATAATTTAGAAATTGGTCAACCTACAACTACTACTACTACTACCATCTATATTATGTTACCAAAACTAACCGTATTGTAGCAGGGTGGCATTTCTGATAAGCCCTGTTCTTCTACATAATAAGGAGATTGTCTGGCGCTACTCCTTGTACTAGGCCTCTGAGACATGGGTAGGTTTTTTCAGTATTATTACTTCGTGAATGTCGAGAATTGGAACCGGGATTGTTTCGGTTTTCTGCTTCTATCGCGTTCTCTCTACAAAATAAAAAAAAAATGCAAATTGTCCAAAAATATGTTTAGTGATCATAAATTTTCCTTTAAAATTATTTTTTTGAAAAACAGTGTAAAAAATTAAAATAATCTAAACTTCTATGCAGAATGGGAAAAAATAAATTTATAAAAGTAAAATTTGGTATTGATAATATATTAGCAAATATTGCTATTAAGCACAAGCAGAAGACATCCAACTCCCACAGTAACGCCGAGTGCTGCTTGTAGCTAAAAGTAAGACGTTTTAGAAAACCTCTCCAGCAGTTCTTCACTTCTTCCTCTTCATCTAAAAAAAAGTTTAATAAATATAAAAAATTTTGTATTTTTGTGACAAAAAATAGTTTATTATTTAACAAGCATGTAATGATAGTTCTTATTAAAGCAATGGTTTACGACACGAGCCCTAGGCGATTGCAAAAAACATCCGAGTTAATAGCAGCCATTATATGCGACCCCAGGCCCTAAAAAAATAATTTTTAACAAAAAAGTAAATTTAAGAAGTAAAATAAAAAAAGTGGAAAAAAAAGTTTTTGAGTTTCAAACCCTGAGGCCAAGTTCGGCCTCCGGCACGAATGTGGTATTTTACAAAAAAAAAGTTTAGGGTATTTTGCCCATTATAACTTCGGACTCCTTCCAATAAAGGATAAAATTTGGTAGATAAATTAATAAAAATATTCTAATTATCCGTAAAGAAAATTTAGAAAGTTACTTTCAAGAAATTTTCCCCTGAGATATTCGATTTGAAAATCCTTATTTTACTACTGACTGATTGACTGATTAAATGACTAACTGATTGACCCCATCAATATTATGAGGCACTTTTTGGAAAGTAAAAGTTAAAAATTTGGTAGAAGGGTTTTTTAAGACAAAAACACCCAAAAAAGATTTTTACTTATTTTTTAGGGGTTTTTTTGGAATTTTGGAATCTGATTGATGCTGAGTTTTTTGGGGATTAAAATTGTCTTAAAATTTAATATTTAAGTAGGTTTTATTTACTTAAAAAAAAAGTAATTAATCTATCTTAACCAGTCAGATCTCAAACCAGGGGGAATTAAAGGGACTTTTAAGCATTTTTTGTACTTTTTATTCATTTGGTTTAGAAAAAAAAACGGGTTAAAAACCCACCCCTTTTTTTCCATTTGCTGATCTAAAAAAAAGATCTCACCGGGTTTTTTGTAAATTTTAAAACATCCAAAAATCTTTCCCCCTTAAAAGTTTCTTTTAGATCTTAAATTGACTAAGTTCTGTCCAAAATTGAAAAAAAAATTTTAATTTTTTTTGATTGGTAAGTTTTACAATCTGCATATTAATTTGCAGCCAAAAAAAATAAAAAGTGATATCCTTGGTTTTTGGGGTAGCTGAATCCGGATCCAGTGTCAGGGGGTTTGACCCCATCAGATCAGGGTCAAGAAATAAAAAAAATCTTGTCAAAATTAATCCGCAAAAAATTTTTTAAAAAGAGGGATTAATGTTGTTTGGTGCTGATTACGAATATGAGTCAAGGTTAAATTTTGAAAAATTATTTTGCCCTGCAAAAAAAACGCCCAAAGACTGACCATGGCATTTTTATGTTTTTGGGGTCACTGAATTCGAATCCGGGGTCAGTTTGATCATATCAGGTTAGGGCCCGGGGATTTTAATGTCAAGTCCCAAAAAATTATTCGAAACCAAATTTGAAGAGTGTACCTATATTTATGTTTTTGAGGTCCCTGGATACGAATGCCTGATCAGTTTGACCCCTTTAAAGGACATGGCACACATAACATGGGATTCTGGCGCTTGAATCATTTTTTTTTTTTTTTCAAGTAGGTTGTTTCAGATCAGAAAACATCTTTTTTAAAAGGCACATTTTTGTGGGTCTACAGGGGGGCCCAAAAAATCACTGAGAAGTTGCAGCTTAACTAAAATGTTAATATCGGGATAAGGGACTTTGTTATTTTTAGAATTTATACATTTTTAACAGTTTATTAAGGTAAATTTATTTTGGTTTATTGTCCAAATATACAGGAATATTTAGAAAAAAGTTTTTTTAATTTTGTTTTTTCCCACAAGATATCT
Organism: Listronotus oregonensis; assembly: GCA_019359885.1. Lineage (NCBI taxonomy): Eukaryota > Metazoa > Arthropoda > Insecta > Coleoptera > Curculionidae > Listronotus > Listronotus oregonensis. The sequence goes on from JAHBCN010014992.1 coordinate 16,588, forward strand.
TGGACATAGAAAGAGGTACATAGTTTTAAAATCTGCAAATTTTTCTGGAAATTCTTTAACAGAGGTATAATAAAAATTAAGTTTCCATAACTAAAATAATTTTTTGTGTAAACCTACGGGGTGAAGTATCTGAGGTTTCATTTTACCATGTCTCCCGGATTTACCTATATTTTTAGGATAAGTCGTTTTAAAATTGTTTGGCGGGAAAAAATTGCTGGGTGTTACTTATTAATTATTTACTGTTGTTCATTAAATTACATATTAATTATTAAATTTTTAGCTTAAATTTCAAAGCCGCAAAATTATTTGCTTTTTTGACTTGATTAAAAAAATTAAAAAAGTAAAAAATTTTAAAGATATATACTAATTTATCATAAAATTAACGGGGTTTTCTTGGATCAACAAGTTTATTTCTTCGATACTGGAGCACCCCGTTTGTGTTGAATAGCAAATCACATTTTTTTAACTCGAAGCAAATATCTGACTTATTTTTTTTGTTTTAAGATTTAAACAAACTTTTTGGCGGTTAAATTATATTGGGCCCAACTTTTAGTGATTTTTTTTGGGGCCCCCTGTAACCCGCAAGGAATATCCCTTTGAAAAGATGTTTCATGGAACTAAAGAACCAAATAATCAAATTTTAAAAAATCGTTCATGTCAGAATTTCATGTTATGTGTGCCATATCATTTAGTTGTTATTAGTTACTTAATTATCTCAGAATTATTGATGTATATTGTTATTTACATTTCCTATGTAGAATTAAAAAAGAGTCAAAATTTGCAAAATATACAGAAGTTTTTTTTTAAAAAAAGCTTTTAAACCCAAAAAAACTCTGTTTTCATTGTCAAGTACGACTTATCCTAAAAATATAGGAAAAATCTAGAAGACCTCCCAGATACTTTACCCTGTAGATGTACACGAAAATTATTTTAGTTATGAGGGGCTTAATTTTATTATATCTCTGTTAAAAAAATGCCAGAAAAATTGAGATTTTAAAACATGGAAGCACTCTATATGTCACATAATATCTTGCGGGAACAAACCTAAAAAATTTTTAAATTTCCAAATATCCCTGTATATTTGGAACAATATTCAATAAAGATATTACCATTTTAGTTCTAATCCGTATTACTATTCGATCAACCATCCTGTATGTGTTAAAGTTAAATCAAATTATTTTAACTTAAACAAATATAAAAATTTATTCCGTTGGATATGGGACAAAATTTCACTCTTTTTATGCGTTTATATTAGAATTAATAAAGAGTTGTTTGCCTTCTCAGTGATTTTTTGGGCCACCCTGTGGCCGAAAAAACTTTTTTAAAAGATTTTTTCTACTGGTCAAAGGGAAAACATACTCAATTTAAAAAAATGGTTTGGGAAATCCCATGTTATGTGTGTCATGTCCTTTAAAGGGGTCAAACTGATTAGGCATTCGTATCCAGGGACCTCAAAACACTTTCAAATTTAGGTTTTTTTTGGGCCCCCCCCTTATGGACCTGACAAAAATTTCCATTTAAAAGATGTTCCTATTGATCTAAGAACCAACATACTCAAATTTTAAAAAAATCGTTCGAGAGCCAGAGTCCCATGTTATGTGGCCTGTCCATTGGGGATATAACCTTAAAATGTTTTTGACACGATCTGATGGGATTAAAGGCCCCGGATTTGGAATCAGCGACCTCAAAAACATTTAGATACCATGGTCAAGTCTTTCGGACCTTTAATTTTTTTTTTGGGGGCGTTATCTGTTTGTGTCCATAAAAAAGAAATCCATTACAAATTTTTTTCATCTGGGAAAAAAGGGGAGTCGGTAAATAATAATAAATAATGGATATTATTTTTAGTAAACTCTTATACGTAAAGAAATAAAAGATTAGTTACGAATAAAAATTTTTCATGTTTTACTTTGACCAACCCTTTTTATATCTATGCAACCCTAACGTAACCACGTAAATAAAAACGTTGCAATAAACTATGGGTAAGGTTTTCCGAACCGAGAATTGATGTTAGTAAGATACCGGACAGAATTGCCTCGTATGGCAGCAAAAACGTAGTGCATCTTTTTTCCAAGATTGCTTTTACGATAGTGTCTGATACAGATAAATGGTGAAACATCCGACGAACCGTTATCTAATTTTTCCTTTAAAAAAAGTTACTTAATTTTCTTACAGTTTACAGTTTTTCGCTCATAAAACAGAAGAAGCGAAAACTCTATTTTAATTTAGTCACCCAGAATTATCGACTTATCGCATCAGTTTGAATTTAATTTAACTATTAGTTTTCCCTTGCGTAGCAAAAAAAGGGTTTAATGTAGGGCTTTGTTTGTTTTAATTTAATAAAATGATTTTCAAAACTCGTTAGGCCGCGCTTTTATAGTAGTATGTGTTATAAACAATCGTGCATGTTCGGACGTAGGAAGTAGCGATTTGCCCAAGAATAATAGTAAGACCTTTTGTTTTCATATACAGTAAAAAATCTAAACACATTTTTACTTAAATAATGTTAATATAAAAGTATTATTTTAATAATTTAAAATGTTTTAAAAAAAAAAGGAGATTTAATTTTAATACTTTAGTAAAAAAATTTAAAATTATTATCATGATAGACCCTTTAAATTAAATTTATTTTTATAAAGTGAGATATAAAAAAAATTTTTAAAAATTTGAAAGGTTTTGCGTACTTTTTGTTTAAAATATTCAAAAAAGATAAAATGCTTTTCATTACCTTTCTATACAGTTTTCTTAAAATAATTATTTTGACTTAAGTTTAAAATAATATAGGGATAACATTAAATATCTTTAAAATGGACTTAATAAAGTTTTATCTTCCAGAAAATTGTATAAACACATTTTAAAATGTTTTTGTATTACAACGAAACTTTAAAAAAAAATTTTAACTTGTTTTTATTTTTAAATTCTTTGAATGTCATACGGTAAAAAATATTCAATTAATGTTTTAAAAAAAAGAAAATAAAAAAAAACCAAATAAAATCCACATTAGTAGGCCTATAACGAAAAACCAAAAAAAAAAAACACCCAATAGAAAAAAAAATAACTTTTATTAACGCAGATACCAAATGAACACCACTGGTGGATAATCTTAGATAATCATGATTCGAAAATAAAAACTTTGTTTTTAAAATAAAGGATTTAAAAACGCTAATTTAGAGTTATTTTTTAGAATTATAGAAAATTCAACTTTTTCTATATTGTGCAAAAAAAGTTTTAAGAAAATAAAATTTCAAAATAAAGAAAAATTTATTATTATTTTTTTAATTTTAAAAATTAAATATATGGTTTAAGAAATTTTTATTAAAAAGAGAAAAAATAATAAAAAACAGGTAGGTAATTTAACAACAGATATTTTATTTTACATTTTTTTTTTTTAAAAAAAAGTATATGTTTCCATAAAGTTGATTTCGGAATTAAAGCACGTCTGCTTATTATTTAGTCGGATTGGATAATATAACCTAAGAAGGTTTTTGTTACCCTAATCCAGAAAAATCTTTTTATTAAAATAAGGTGGCACAGAAATAAAACCCCCTTTTTTTAGAAGATTATTTCTGGAATTAGCACAACTATATTTTGGCATTTATTTAATATAAAAAAAATTTTGAAACAACAAAACAGTGCCTTCATTAATGTTTGTAAACCACGGACCACGCGATTTTGGTTTTTAAAAGTGGCCCACTGCTTGGTTTCTTTCTTTTAAGTTGCCACGATGGAAAAAACATAAAGTTTTTGCCGACATTTATTTTTTTCGACAATTTACCGGCTTCTAAAACTCCGAACAAAGCAAAAAATGTGAAAACAAAATTACTGATTATAATAACCTCCTAAAACGTTAAAATTCCAAAAAAATCAGAATCAGGCAGGTTATTCCAAAAAAACAAAACCTTTTATGAGGAAAAAAAATTAGTGTTGGCAACACAGCAAGCTCTGTTTTGACAGTAACTTGACGACACTACTGACACACCATTGTTGGCGTTAGCGGTATTTGGGTTTTTCAATAGTTTTTTTTTTAAAAAATTTTGATTTTTTTGATTAAATTATGTTCGAAAACGAACCTTACAAGCTTAAAACAGTTCTTTTCAGAACTACTTTTCATATTTCGAGTTTTGTGAGTGTGTGTTTTTGTTATTGAGGTTACGTAAATAAAACTGTTTTGTTTACTCTTAGAAAATGTTTAAAATGTGGACTGTGGAACAAGATGCCTTTATAATAATGTCACATTTTAGAAGTGCAACTTGTAATGGGTGGAACTTGGTCATATTCTCTCCAAAGTTGCATGGACCAGTTTAGAGAAAGGCCTGACAATCTTGTTGAGTACGAAACATTTGTCCATCACAGACATGTGCTAATTAATCGCTTTTGAAAACAAGAATTGCATTTGTAAGGGCAAGTCCACTGGAAGGCCTACCGTGCTTACATAACCTGTTCTTGATATACGTGCTCGAATGGAGCACATTCCTAAGAAATCAGTAGAGAAATTGTTTACTCAGTCCGGTAAAAAATACTATTTTAAATAAAAATGAAATTAATGTTTACAGTGCCATATTTTTTTTTGAAATGTGTGTTAGTTCTTGCCATAAAGCATAACCAAAAACTTGGAAATGCATCCATATAAGTTCACAGTATTTTAAAAATCTCCTTTACCAGATGCTGAAAAAAGGATGCAGTTTTGTCAATGGTTTTTAAAGAGATTCTTAACAATGAATGATGTTTTGGACCGTACTTTCTTCTCTGATGAAGCGTGGTTTCATTTGCCCGGTTAAAATAATTGGAATTTTTTTTACATTGTTTTATCTTAATTTCTTTTAGCATGTAATATTTCTCCGAATTTTTTTATTTAAATTAGGTAGGGAATTTTTTAATAATAAAAAAAATCAAGTCATGTCCATCATGTTAAGCCAAAGGGTTTTTTTAAAAAATGAATAAACTTTTAAACTAAAGTTTAAAGTGACTTGAAATTTCCTATTAAGTTAAATTGACTAAAAACCAAAAAGGTAATAAAAATATTAACG
>JAHBCN010014993.1:0-21552 GCA_019359885.1 Listronotus oregonensis
CTGTTTTCGTTCAGCTTTACGGGTTTTTCGCTTTTTTTTCCATTGTTGGGCCAGGAAAGGTTTGATTTTTTTTGTACTATATTCCCGTAATCGGCAATACCGGGGGTGATTAAAAAAAAAACCCCCCCCCTTCCCCCCGTACAGCCACGTACAGCCACGTACAGCCACCTACAGCCACGACAGCACTTTACTCAAAGAATTCAAAAACCAATCTTTCAAACTTTCTGTTTTACGCGTTCAAAAATACCATGGTAACCCGACTAATTTTTCTTTTTTTTTCCGAAGGCTTTCAAAAAATATATCGGGGACGAAAAGCAAAGTACTAAATTTAAAAAATCACCTAGACATTTTTTTTTTTTCCGCTTGGTAAATTTTTTCTGTGAATGAGACAAAAGCAAAGGTAGCTAAATTTGCAAAAAAATCTTCCTCCCGACTTTTTCTTTTTTTAGAGGAAAGTAAAAAAAAAAAAATCACTCTGACCTTTTATTTTTTTCCCCCGGTTAAATAAATTTTTTTACGAGGGGACAAGTAAAGCAAAACTAGCTAAATTTGAAAAAAATTTACCCCCAGACGCTTTTATGTTTCCCTGGTTAAAGAAAAATTTTTTTTGAGAGGACAAGTAAAGTAAAAAGTCACTCTAGACCTTTTATGTTTTCGCCGGTAAGAAAAAAAATCCCCTAGACTTTTTTTTTTTTTTGCCGGTAAGAAAAAATCACCAGTAATTTTTTTTTAAAATCTGACCCCCGGGCTTTATGTTTTTCGCTTTCAAAAAAATAAAAGGGGGTGGGTTTTTTTTGTTCGAGGGACAAGTAAAGAAAAAAAATCTAGAAGCTTTATGTTTTCCCCGGGGAAAGTAATTTTTTTTGGAAGAAAAAAAAAAACTAGCTAATTTTGAAAAAAAGCTGACCTCTAGCACCTTTTTTTTTCCGTGATAAAGTAATTTTTTCTTGAATGAAACAAAAACAAAGTAGCAATTTTTTAAAAAAATCTGACCTCTAGACACTTTTTGTGTTCCGCTGGTAAAGTAAATTTTTTTTTGTGAATGAAACAAAAAGCAAAGCTAGCTAATTTTGAAAAAAAGTCTGACCTCTAGACATTTCATGTTTTTCGCCGGTAGATAATTTTTTTTTGTGAATGAAACAAAAAAAAAGCTAGCTAATTTTGAAAAAAATCTGACCTCTAGACACTTTCATTTTTTTTCGCCGGTAAGAAAGTCACCTAAAATTTTTTTTGGTTTTTTCCCCCGGGGAAAAAAAAAAAACATCTAGCATTTTTAGGCCGCTTAAAAAATTTTTTTTGAGGATCTTACTTTTTTTCCCTTTTTAAAAAAATATAAAAGGGGGGTAGGGGAAAAAAGCAAAGTGCAAAAAAAGGGGGAAGAAAGTTTTAATTTGTTTTCCGCGGTAAAAAAATTTTTTCTGGAATGAAAAAAAAAGCAAAGCAAAATTGACATTTTCTCCTTTTGAGATCTAGTAAAGTGGGGTCAACAACAATTCAATAATATTCTAAATTTGCAAAAGTCACTCGGGGCAAGTAAAACCGCCGGTAGAGTATTTTTTAAAAAACGTTTTTTTTTTAAAAATATCAACAACGGGGAAGGCATAAAACACGAAAGTTTGGAGGGTTGGCTTCTATGTGCCCAGAAATAAAAATTTTTGGGCCTCTAAAACCCAAAATTTCCCAAATAGCCCCGGCTAAACTGTCCCAGGGGGGGCCCAATTTTCATTTCTGGGCACTCGTAAAAAAAATTTTTTTTTTTTTTTGGGGCCCGGGGGAAAAACTCTTGACAAAAGTCGATTTTCTTTTTTACACTTGGAAAGCTAAAGTTAGAGACGGTTTTTTTTCCCCGAGCAAGACTCTTGATAAAAAAAGATTTTCTCCACCGGGGAAAAACCCCCAATTTTGGGGAAAAAATGGCTGTCAGACTTAAAGACGAACCGATTTTTTTTCAGGAAGCAAATTACATTTTTAAAAGATTTTTCGTGCGGGGGGCCCCCTTTTAAATTTTTTGCGCTAGACTTGGAAAAGCTAAAGTTAAACACTTCAAAGACAAATCGTCTTTTTTTAAAAAAGGGCCTATTTTATTTTTCCCCTAGACTTGGAAAAGCTAAAGTTTGAAAACGGTTTTTTTTTTTACTCATGTTAACTAGCCACGGGGGAAGAGTTTGACAAAAGTCGATTTTATCTTTCACAGTTGGAAAGCTAAAAATTAGAAAAGTTAGAAACAGTTTTTTAGTGCGGGGGCAAAAAATTTTTTTTTTTAGACTCAAAGGCAAAAAAATTTTTTTTTTCCGGTTATCCCCCTTTAAAATTTTAGACCCAAAGACAAATTGTTTTTTTGTGCGGGGCCTATTTAATTTTTAGGGGGGACTTTTGGGAAAAAAAAAAGTTAAACACGAGCAATAGTTTGACAAAACGCGGGGAAAAAAAAAGTTAGAAACGGTGGCTGTCAACTTTTCAATATTTTGAGACTCAAAAAGAAACCGTTTTTTTTTTTTTTATGCAGGGGGCCCCCTTTTTTTTTTCACACTTGGAAAAGCTAAAGTTAAACCGCTAGCCACGAGCAATAGTTTGAAAAAAAAAAACGGGGGCTTCAACTTTTTTAATATTTTGAGACCCAAAGAGAAACCGTTTTTTTTTTCATGCTAAAGTTAAACGCGCTAGACTTGCATGAGTTTGACAAAAGTCAATTTTATTTTTCACACTTGGAAAGCTAAAAAAAAGAAACGGTGGCTGTCAACTTTTCCTTTTTTTTAGACCCAAGAAAAACCCCTTTTTTTTTGCGGGGGGCCCCCTTTTAAATTTTTTATGCTAACTAACCACGAGCAAAAATTTTTTTAAAATTCGATTTTATTTTTCACACTTGAAAAGCTAAAGTTAGAAACAGTTTTTTGTGCGGGGGAAAAAAAATTTGATTTTTAGACCAGTTATCAGTTGATAATTTTTAGACTTAAAGGCAAATTTTTTTGACCTAAAGACAAAAATTTTTTTGAAGTATCCCCCTTTATATTTTTAGACCCAAAAACAAATCGTTTTTTTGTGCAGTTATCAGTTATTTTTTTGACTCAAAAAGGAAAAATTTTTTTTTTTCGGTATCCCCCTTTATATTTTTTTTTCCCAAAGACAAACGTTTTTAATTTCAAAACAAAATTCGATTTTTAGACCTAAAGACAAATCGTTTTTTAGACTCAAGGGCAATTTTTTTTAGACCAGTATCAGTTTATATTTTTTAGACTTAAAGGCATATTTTTTTTCGTGCCGTTATCAGTTGATATTTTTTAGACCCAAAGAGAAATCGTTTTTTAGTGCAGGGCCTATTTTTCACACTTGGAAAGCTAAAGTTAGAAACAGTTTTTAGTGCAGGAACAAAATTCGTTTTTTCGTGCGGGGCCTATTTTATTTTTTAGACTCAAAGACAAATTGATTTTTCGTGCGGGGCCTATTTTATTTTTTAGACTCAAAGACAAATTGTTTTTTCGTGCAGTTATTAGTTGATATTTTTTAGACTCAAAGACAAATTGTTTTTTCGTGCAGTTATTAGTTGATATTTTTTTAAGACTCGAAGGCAAATTTTTTTAGACCAGTATCAGTTGATATTTTTAGACCCAAAGGCAAATTTTTTTAGACCAGTATCAGTTGATATTTTTAGACCCAAAGACAAATCGTTTTTTCGTGCAGTTATCAGTTAATATTTTTTAGACTCAAAGACAAATTTTTTTTTTCGGTATCGGGGTTTTTTTTATATATCGCGGTTTCCATCTTTGACTGGTGGAAAGTATACAACAAAGCGAAAATTTATCAGAAGGTATAAATTGGATTACTCGACATTGTGTTCTTTACCAATAAATGAAATATTCTAAAAATCCTCGTACTCGTTTCTCCCTTTAAACCTTTAGCGCCCAGTGGTCGCTATACGTACCACCTATGACAAGCGATTATGATCTTTATCACCCTCCACTCTTTTTTACGGGTTCAGATTTGTGATAAGATATAAAGTGTAGGCATAAAGCTTTAAATGTCATTCAAATCAATTATGCTTCCTGTTAAACAACAAGCGAAAGTCGGTTCGATTGCTGCCGTTAATATAACTACCTATCGGATCAGGTGCTGGAACTGCAAAACACTTGGAGCCTATTGGAACAGTGAAACTAGCACTATTAGTTTTATGGAATTGTGGCGATTTAGTATTCTAAAATGTCATCGGTGCCATAGCCTCCACTTTCAGTGGCCTAGACCGATTACATCTCAAGATATGCTAAGAAGAAAATGGCATATTGTCGCTACGGAATATGAATAATGTTTATATTACTTTAGTAAATTGTTACATCTAATAAATTTTGATGCTTATCCACTCATCGTTTTTTTACACAAAACCTTAAAAAATAGCACGTCGGGTTTATTTAGGCCAAGTTTAACGGGGCACCCACATTCCCGGAAATTGTAATTTTTCAAACACTAGCATTATGTAAACCGCCCATCTAATAAATTTTGAAAAAACGTGCCATTATAAACGTTCGTTAGTTGAACCAGAAGCGTGGTGAATTTATTTACGGGCTAGATGTCTAAGGAGGGGGAATTTTTTTCGATTAACAATAGCGAAGTGATTTTAACTTATAGGTACAAACTTTTTCTATTCTCAACCATAGCGATTTGCTTTTTTGTCGTTATGTTTCCTCCGTGGTTCAGAACCACTATTCTAAAGGGCGATTATCTGGAGGTAACTCGCTGTCTAGTATGTCGAAACAGTGTAAAGTTTCCACAAGCTTGTTCGCCTCAAATATCAATACAGTTCTGTAGATTTTGTTGTGATTTAAAACCAGTTAAAGTAACTGTTGAGAGAGTCGAGTATACGAAAACGGTTGTACCCGTTATTCAACCCAAAAGGAAAAATGGGCGGTATTATCATAAAGCCATAGGACCCGAAAACAACCCAAAACTTGGAAATCGAAATGATAAAGACAAGACGTTGAAGAAACGGAAAAAAAGATTCGAATGGGTTATGTGGTGAAATAAAGGACATAAACTTTATCTGCGTATTTTTTAATCCTTTAGCGCCAATAACAAAACCGGGAACATGTTCTTGTTTGCAATACAAAGAATGTTTTCAACACGGGAACATGTTCTTGTTTCAAAATAAATATCTAAGAACTCTATATTTTCAAGTTCATTCATGAAATTACTCGGAAAGGTTTCCCTTCAAAAAAATAGTAGTGAATTTCTAAAGTAGAACACTCTTGAAATAACTAGCAATTTGTTTTTGTTCCACATACCTCTTGAAATAACTTGCGTGCTATTTAGTATGTTAATGGTAAATTTATACAAGTTTCAAGGTATTTTTACACGGCCAATGATCATTTTTTCGCGCCATAATTATGCATGCACAATTATTCCCCATTATAGTACATGCACAATTAACCAAAAATGTACTAGTAAAGATAGTTAATGTGTAACGCGCCATAACTATGCATATTTATTACCTATGCAATAAAAAATGTACTTGCCTTGATTATAAATATACTAGTAAAGTAGGTTAATCTCTTTTTCATGTCTTTAAATTGCATTCTATAAATGTCTAAATAATGGGAGCACCTAGTTTACATTTTAATTATTAATGCCCCCCTTATGGTCATTTTTCAAGTAGGTTTGCCTTAAATGCGAGATTTTGCAAAAACAGCTTGTAGTGGCCTTTCAACGCGACGACGGTCAAAGAAAATGGTTCGAATTAAAAATTATCCCTTTTTCTTGAGTGAGAGAAATTCGGCCGGTAACCTTTAGCATATATTTTTACGAAATGGTTTTTCGTGCATATTTTATCTAAAATTCGACTTTGTGTTTCGCCCGACTAGTGAAAGACATTAAAATGGTTCTCGAAGAAGAAATTTTGCAGCACCTTTGTACAACTTGAGCCGCTTTTACTTCAAAAGCCAAGTAGTTCAACACCGGGTTTTTTCGGCGACAATTCAGATTTTCTACCGATTTTTAAAAGGTATAATTGTAGATGTTACCCCAAACAGCTTTTTGAAAACTTTTTTGGTAACAAGATCGTTGAAAAAAATGAAACTCGTTTGTTTTTTAGCTGCTTTAGTAATGCCATAGTAATTGACTTGTTACATTTGTTACGAATATAGTTGGTGTGGTTTTTTACTACTCTTAAACACGCGTCCACGTTAGAAGTTTTTCTTAAAGAAGCAGATTAAAACATTAACATTTTATGGGGGCTCAAATTGCGCATTAAATTTAGGTGCGTTTTAGAGCAAAAAAGTTTGTCAAAATACCGTGTGTCTCTCTCTCTCCGTTTAGAATTTTGCCAAACAAAGTGGCCAACAATTATTTCTTGTAAAAAGACAGGATGGAAACGGGAAAATTGTTTGGTAAAAATTAATCGTTTATCTCATCAGAACTAACCAGTTAAGGAAAACCTCGTGTTAATTTATTTTTTCAGAAAGCACTTGGACTGTGTGCAATGCACTTTAGATCAAAAAAATGTCGTTTGTAAAGATCGAAAATTTTTTAAGGAAAAAGTCTGACTTTCCGTTTAGCTTTCGTTGTAAGATAATTTCTTTTGTAGCAATTTGGACACCGTTCCGAAATTATTTGACCTCGTTTTGTTGGTGAGTTCTCTGATGAGAAAAGCGAGAGTGTAAATATTTAAGTTGGTACGATGTTACGTTGGTAATGGGAATAAAATGAATTGATAAACGGTGCACACGTTTCTTGTAAATTAAAAAGGGCAAGTATATAATCTACATCCGAACTGGGAATATACCCTGGTGTATAGGACACCCGAACTCGATTAGAAACAAGTCGAGTGTCTACAAAATAGCACATTTGTATGAGCAGAAATCCCCAAAAAATAAAAACGGTAAATAATGCCAGTGCAAACATTACTTAAAACTTCATTTATACCTATTGGTTGTATTTCACGTTTACTCTGTACAAGTTTGGTTTTCACATTTTGCGCTCAATTGTTTTGTAACTGTTTTAATGTTGCCGTAAATAATTTGAATTTACTTCTATTTTATGTGGCAAACGGCCGCACTACATAGAAACCAAGTCTCGTACAGCCACGTACAACTTTGTAACTCCGAAACGCCGTCAATGCGGAATTGAAAACACTTTGCCATTATCCATTTTTCATGACGGTAAAGTGGCAAAAAAATTACATTGTTCAACGTACAGCCACGTACAACTTTGTAACTCCGAAACGCCGTCAATGCGGAATTGAAAACAATTTGCCATTATCCATTTTTCATGACGGTAAAGTGGCAAAAAAATTACATTGTTCAAAAGGCCTCTATCTAGGTAATATAACTGATCCATGGACCAATTGTGCCGTAATTTGTGGCGATAACGAGTTTCGTTTTAGTTTTTCTCAAATCAACGGACTCTGTGATTTTTTTCACGTTATAGAGACGCGCGGTATGAAAAAACTGGGGGGCTTTCAAGACCGAGAAAACTCAGTAATAACGGATCCTTGCACAAACAAGTAGCAGAAAAAAATACCGTATACTGTGTATACTGTTTTCGTTCAGCTTTACGGGTTTTTCGCTTTTATTTCCATTGTTGGGCCAGGAAAGGTTTGATTTTTCCTGTACTATATTACGTAATCGGCAATACGCGATGTAGCTTGTACAGCCACCTACAGCCACCTACAGCCACCTACAACCACCTACAGCCACCTACAGCCACCTACAGCCACGTACAGCCACGTACAGCCACGTACAGCCACGTACAGCAACCTACAGCCACGACAGCACTTTACTCAAAGAATTCAAAAAACCAATCTTTCTAAACTTTCGTGTTTTACGCGTTCAAAAATACCATGGTAACCCGACATAATTTTTCACGTTTTTTGCCGTAGAGCTTTCAAAAAATATGATCTGAGACGAAAAGCAAAGCTAGCTAAATTTGCAAAAAGTCACTCTAGACATTTTTATGTTTTCCGCTGGTAGAGTAAATTTTTTCTGTGAATGAGACGAAAAGCAAAGGTAGCTAAATTTGCAAAAAAATCTGTCCTCCCGACTCTTACATTTTTCGAGAGGAGAAGTAAAGTAAAAAAAGTCACTCTAGACACTTTTATGTTTTCCGCCGGTTAAAGTAAATTTTTTACGAGGGGACAAGTAAAGCAAAGCTAGCTAAATTTGCAAAAAGTCTGACCTCCAGACGCTTTTATGTGTTCCACTGGTTAAAGTAAAATTTTTTACGAGAGGACAAGTAAAGTAAAAAGTCACTCTAGACACTTTTATGTTTTTCGCCGGTAGAGTAAAAAGTCACTCTAGACATTTTTATGTTTTTCGCCGGTAGAGTAAAAGTCACTCTAGCTGAATTTTTAAAAGTCTGACCTCCGGACTCTTATGTTTTTCGCTTTCAAAAAAATATCAACGGGGGTAGAGTTTTTTTTCGAGAGGACAAGTAAAGTAAAAAAGTCTAGAATGACTTTCATGTTTTTCGCCGGTAAAGTAATTTTTTCTGTGAATGAAACAAAAAGCAAAGCTAGCTAATTTTGCAAAAAGTCTGACCTCTAGACACCTTCTGTTTTCCGCTGATAAAGTAATTTTTTCTGTGAATGAAACAAAAAGCAAAGCTAGCTAATTTTGCAAAAAGTCTGACCTCTAGACACTTTTATGTGTTCCGCTGGTAAAGTAAATTTTTTTCTGTGAATGAAACAAAAAGCAATGCTAGCTAATTTTGCAAAAAGTCTGACCTCTAGACACTTTCATGTTTTTCGCCGGTAGAGTAATTTTTTTCTGTGAATGAAACAAAAAGCAATGCTAGCTAATTTTGCAAAAAGTCTGACCTCTAGACACTTTCATGTTTTTCGCCGGTAGAGTAAAAAAGTCACTCTAGACACTTTTTATGGTTTCCGCCGGTAGAGTAAAAAAGTCACTCTAGACACTTTTTATGGTTTCCGCTGGTAAAGTAATTTTTTTTGAGGACTCTTACGTTTTTCGCTTTCAAAAATATATCAAAGGGGGTAGAGGAAAAAGCAAAGCTAGCTAATTTTGTAAAAAGTCACTCTGGGGCAAGTAAAGTAAAAAAGTCTAGATTATGTTTTCCGCAGGTACAGTAAATTTTTACTGCGAATGAAACAAAAAGCAAAGCTAGCTAAATTGACATGTTTCTCCTTTCGAGATCTAGTAAAGTGGGGTCAACAACAATTCAATAATATTGCTAAATTTGCAAAGAGTCACTCTGGACAAGTAAAACCGCCGGTAGAGTATTTTTTTCAAAAGACGTGTTTTGCTTTCAAAAAATATCAACAACGGTGAAGGCATAAAACACGAAAGTTTGGAGGTTGGTTTCTATGTGCCCAGAAATGAAATTTGGGCCTCTAAAACCCAAAATTTCCCAACATAGTCCCGGCTAAACTGTCCCAGGGGTGGCCCAATTTTCATTTCTGGGCACTCGTAAAAAATTACTTTTTTACTAGCCACGAGCAAGACTCTTGACAAAAGTCGATTTTACTTTTTCACACTTGGAAAGCTAAAGTTAGAAGACGGTTTTTTTAGCCACGAGCAAGACTCTTGACAAAAGTCGATTTTCTCTTTCACACTTGAAAACCTAAATTTGGAAACGGTGGCTGTCAGACTTAAAGACGAACCGATTTTTTGTGCAGGAAGCAAATTACATTTTTAAAAGATTTTTCGTGCGGGGCCTATTTAATTTTTCGCGCTAGACTTGGAAAAGCTAAAGTTAAACACTTCAAAGACAAATCGTTTTTTTAATGCAGGGCCTATTTTATTTTTCGCGCTAGACTTGGAAAAGCTAAAGTTTGAAAACGGTTTTTTTTTCACTCATGTTAACTAGAGTTTGACAAAAGTCGATTTTATCTTTCACAGTTGGAAAGCTAAAGTTAGAAAAGTTAGAAACAGTTTTTTAGTGCGGGGACAAAATTAGATTTTTTAGACTCAAAGGCAAAATTTTTTTAGACCGGTTATCACTTGAAAATTTTAGACCCAAAGACAAATTGTTTTTTCGTGCGGGGCCTATTTAATTTTTAGCGCTAGACTTGGAAAAGTTAAAGTTAAACACGAGCAATAGTTTGACAAAACACTTGGAAAGCTAAAGTTAGAAACGGTGGCTGTCAACTTTTCAATATTTTGAGACTCAAAGAGAAACCGTTTTTTTTTTTCATGCAGGGCCTATTTTATTTTTCACACTTGGAAAAGCTAAAGTTAAACGCGCTAGCCACGAGCAATAGTTTGACAAAAGAAACGGTGGCTGTCAACTTTTCAATATTTTGAGACCCAAAGAGAAACCGTTTTTTTTTCATGCTAAAGTTAAACGCGCTAGACTTGCATGAGTTTGACAAAAGTCAATTTTATTTTTCACACTTGGAAAGCTAAAGTTAGAAACGGTGGCTGTCAACTTTTCAATATTTTGAGACCCAAAGAGAAACCTTTTTATGTGCGGGGCCTATTTAATTTTTCATGCTAACTAACCACGAGCAAGTTTTTGAGAAAATTCGATTTTATTTTTCACACTTGAAAAGCTAAAGTTAGAAACAGTTTTTAGTGCAGGAACAAAATTCGATTTTTAGACCAGTTATCAGTTGATAATTTTTAGACTTAAAGGCAAACCTTTTTTGGGCTTTAATCCTGGGTAGAAGTTAAAAGCAAAGGGAGGCCTTGGTGATTGGGCAGTTAAAGTAAAATTTAAAAAATTTCCATGTTCACGAATTTTTTTCAGTAGTTTGGAAACATTACCATCGTGTTTCCCTTTTTTTCTTTGCCTTAGTTCCACTTGCGATTGTCCGCGTCCCAATTCTCGATGAAACCAAAGGGACTACCACAATCCGGGCCCAGCCCTGTATGGCGCTGTTATAAATTTTTTTCCATAATCAGTTCCATGCATCTGATAACATCCGTGTCACGAGTCCACGAGCGCGTAAAAATAGTTCCCCAAACCCATCAAACCGATGGCCAAAGGGCGATACTGAACGGTGTAGGCAAATTCCCTTTTATAACCCGCATTCGGATGTCAACCAGAACTGCTACGCGCCAACCAATCTTTTCATTGTTGGATGATCAGGGGAAATTCTTTTTTGGGTTTTTAATTTTTTATATTCATCGAACCAACGCAACAAGTGGCACACTCATGGGCAAACATTGGCGGAAATTTCCGTGCACGGGTTTGGAACCTCAATAAATCTCGACGCGATCTGCTTCTGCAGCAGTGTCGATGTCGTCGTGGGGTTTTTTTTTCTTGTTTCCAAACTGGCTGTACATGTTCATGTTGTCGAGAAAAACTATGAGGTTTGGGTTTAGTATCCTGTTACAAATTAAATTTAAAATTCCGACTTCGTTTTCGCAAACATATTTTCCGCCAATTTTATAAATTCACTCAAAAAATTTCCGTTTGTATATCGTACATACCCCAGGGTTGATCGTGTAACACGGCCTCCATAAAACATCCAGAATACCAATGGTGAAAAATGTTGCAGTGGGCGGTTTAAGTTGACCAAGGAATTTTTTCGTTTAGTATGCCCAACACGGACACGTCCCCCTTTGATTAAAATTAAACACGATATTACGTTCCGGTCGCTCATAGAATTTGCCAGAAACGTAATGTTTGTATTTTTTAAAATTTTTTTCATTTCCAATCCGGGGGCCTAAAGAGTTCACCATACGTTCTCATTTTCCCATAAACCAGCCTTGTGGTACGATCGTGTTCTTGGAACCGAAAAATTCCCCAACACTGCACACGATTCCGTTTCAAAGATTGTTCCGGCATGTCTTGGTTTGACCATTCGATGAAATGCACTGTCGAACCAAATTCAAAAATAGTCGCCCAGTAAAAAACGAAGCTGCAGCGGTATCGTAGAATAGGCAAAAAAATGCAACACCCCTATCAAAATTCCCCGTAGAAACACAAATTTTTGATTAAAGGTACCGGAAAATTTTTTTAGCCCGTTTGCCAGTTTTCGGATCTTGTTCGATGGCTTCCAGAGGCTAGTCGAAACATTCCTCTGTTGGCTTAACGTAGTCCCCTTAAGTAAAACTTTATAAATCGCAGACAAGTCGATTGCAATATTTCTTTCCCTTTTTTTATTGTAAATCGATCCCGGGCATTTTTTTTAAATTTTTGTGGTTTTCGTACGTAAATTTTGTAAACAATGTGTGAAAATGACGTTCTTTTGGTTGAAACTATAGACCCATTAATCTACCATAAAAAATTTATTATAATCTAACGCCATAGTGTACTGGGGGCAAAATACTAAAAGAACTTTTCCGAGAGCAAAATAAAAATAATTTAATTTTCATTAACTCCGCCTTTTTAGAAAATCACCAGATTGTTTTACCGTTACATCGCACAGTTTATACGCCGGCTCTTTGTAATCATTTATCCGGTTTTAAATTTATTTCCAAAAGGTTAAATTACTGGTTTAACTTTCACCTATAAATATATTAAAAGGTTTCCCTTCAAAAAAAAAAATAGTGAATTTCTAAAAAGAACACCTTGAAATAACTAGCAGTTTTTTTTTTTTCCACATACCTCTTAAAAACGTTTTATCTAGTATTTAAAAGGTAAATTTATACAAGTTTCAAGGTTTTTTACCAATGACCATTTTTTTTTCTAATTTATAACGCTTCATAATGGTACATCCATATTTATTACCTATGCAATAAAAAACTCTTGCCTTGATTATAATTAGGAAAGATGTTAATTCTTTTAATTGCCAATAAATTGCATTCAAAGATATAGACAATAATGGGGGCGCCCATTTTGGGGTTTTAAATTAATCCCCCCTTATGGTTATTTGTCAATGGTTTGCCCTTTAAAATTAACTAGTTCCTTTTTTCAAAAACAGTTTGTAGTGGCCTTTAACCCCCCCACAAAAGAAAATGGTTCGAACCAAAAAATTTTCCCTTTTTCTTGACAGAGAAATTCGGCCGGGAACCTTTGCATATTTTTTGAAATGGTTTTTCGTGCATATTTTATCTAAAATTCGACTTTTGTTTCGCCCCACTAAAAAAGACATTAAAATATTTCTCGGGAAGAAATTTTCCCCCTTTTACAGCTATATTATATATAATCAGGTACTATTTTTTCTAATAGAAATACCACCAAACAATTTAATCCATCTATTGCCAGATTTATTCTGTACCTTGTATTTTAAAAAAGTTTTTTGCCCAAAGCTTTTTCTAAAAAGCCCATTTTCTGTTTTTTTTACTAAACTTGAAACCAATTTCCCGGGGCTCCTTAGTACAAGTTTGAGTATATTCCGTTTAAACTGCCTTAGTAATGCCATATTTTGGTCTACAAAAATTTCTTTGAAAATGAGCCTCTTTTACTTTAAAAACCAAGTAGTTCAACACCCGGGTTTTTTTCCCCGACTTAAAAATTTTCCAGTAATAAATAGTTTGCAAAAAACAAAAGGTTTGAGAACACGTTTTCCATATCTTGGGGCAGGCAAAAAAATTTTCGAAAAACCGTTTGGGGTAACAGATGGTAAACTCGATTGGAATTTCTGGGGTTTCAAACCCGAAAACCCAATTTTTTTCCGTTTTAAAAAGGGTACAATTGTAGATGTAATTTTAAACCTTTTAAACTCTTTTGGTTACAAAATTTTAAAAAAATGAAAGCGTTTTTTTTTTAGCTGCTTTATAATCCTCGTAATTGACTTGTTCATTTTTACGAATGTCGTTGGTGGGTTTTTTTAATATAAACACCTTTTCTTTAACTTTAACATGGGTCAAAAAAATCTTTTAAAAAAACTTGGGCTTTTCTCAAAAAATTCCATTAAATTTGGCCGTTTTAAAAAACATTTTGTAAAAATCCGTTCTCTTTTTCCCCGTTTAAAATTTTGCCAAACAAAGTGGAATTTTTTTTGAAAAAGACAGGATAAACAAAATTTTTTTCAAAATTAATCGTTTACCCATCAGAACAAACCAGTTAAGGAAAAACATCTCTAGTACCTCGTGTTAATTTATTCTTTCAAAAAACATTTGGGACTGTGTGCAATAAACCCCACGTAAAGAAAAAACAGCTAAATTTGCAAA
Source organism: Listronotus oregonensis (assembly GCA_019359885.1). Lineage (NCBI taxonomy): Eukaryota > Metazoa > Arthropoda > Insecta > Coleoptera > Curculionidae > Listronotus > Listronotus oregonensis. The sequence goes on from JAHBCN010014993.1 coordinate 14,004, forward strand.
AAGTCACTCGGGGGGTAAAAAAAAATCTAATTTGTTTTCCCCTGAAAAAATTTTTTTCTGTGAATAAAACAAAAAAAAAAACTAGCTAAATTGACATGTTTCTCCTTTCGAGATCTGTAAAAATGGGGGCCAACAATTCAATAATATTCAAATTTAAAAATACTCTGGAAAGTAAAGTAAAACCCCGGTAGAGTTTTTTTTTAGAGAGATTTTTTTCTATAAAAAAATATCAAAACGATAGAAGTTTTTTCTGTGAATGAAAAAAAAACAAAACTAGCTAAATTTTTTAAAAAGTCACTCAGGACAAGTAAAAAAAAATTTTTTGGGCGGTAGAGGTTTTTTTCTGTGAATGAAACAAAAAGAAAAACTAGCTAAATTTTTTAAAAATTCACTCAGGCAAAAAAGTAAAATTTTTGGGGGGGAAAGGGGTTTTTTTTAAATAAACAAAAACAAAACTCCTGAATTTTAAAAGTCCTCTGGACAAAAAGAAAAAGTTTTGGGGGGAAAGGGGCTTTTTTGGAATCCTTGGTTTTTAGAATTTTATTTTTTAATTTTTAGTACATCTTACCTTAAAGCTCATCGTTATTCCCGATCCAAATCCTCTAACACTTTTTTTTTTTTTCCGCTGGTAAATTTTTTTTTGAATGAGACGAAAAGAAACTAGGGCTTTTATGTTTCCCCTGGACTCGTCGTTTTTTTTTTTTAAAAAAAAATCAAAACGGGGGTTTTTTTATGGAAAAGTTTCGTTTTCCGCGGTTTTATTCATTCGTTACCTTTCATTTTTAAGGGGAAAAAATTTCGGTTTCCCTATTTTTTGAAGGCAAAAAACGGTTTTGGAGAGTTGGTTTCTATGTCCCCGAAATGTTTTGGCCCTAAACCCAAAATTTTCCAACATCTCCCGGAAACTGTCTCTGGGCCCCAAATTTTTATTTCGGGCACTCGAAAAAATACTTTTTTTCTAGCCAAGACTCTTGACAAAAACGATTTTGTCTTTCGCGCTAGACTTGGAAAACTAAACTTAAACAGGAGCAAGAGTTTGACAAAGTCGTTTTTATTTTTAGGAAAGTGTTGAAACTTTTTTCCATTTTAACTAAAGAAAAAACCGTTTTTTAATTAAAAAAGGTTTAAAAATTTTTTTCGCCTAGACGGCAAATTTTGAAAAAAGTGGTTTATTTTTACACTTGGAAAGCTAAAGTTGGAAAATTTTTGAACGAATATTTTTTAGACCCAAAGAAAAATTTTTTGGGCGGGGACTTTTTAATTTTTGGGGACCAGGGACAACCGTTTTAAAATTTGTAGGCCGATTTTATTTTTTTAAAAAAATTTGGGGGGAAAAAAGCTAAAGAAAAACCCGTTTTTTTTTTTTTTTTTCCCCTAATTTGCAAACGGAAAGAGTTTAAAAAAAGTCGATTTTATTTTTTACACTTGGAAAGCAAAGTTAGAAACATTTTTTAGTGCAGGAACAAAATTCCAATTTTTAGACCATTTATCAGTTATATTTTTAGACCCAAAGACAAACCGTTTTTTGTGAAGGCCTTTTTTAAAATTTTTTCCCTTTTTTTTTTGGAAAAAAGCTAAAGAAAAAAACAGTTTTTTTTCATTGTTAACTAGCCACAAAGAGTTTGACAAAAGTCGTTTTTATTTTTTAACTTGGAAAGCTAAATTAGAAAAGTTTTTTTTTTTTTTCCCCCAGGAAAAAAAATTTTTTTCCCAATTTTTTAAAAACCTTTTTAAACCATTTGGGGAAAAATTATTTTTAAAAGACCAAAGGGGGGACAAACCGGGGTTTTTTTGCAGGAAAAATTTTTTTAAAAATTGAAAATTTTTTTTCTTTTTGCGGCCGATTTTATTTTTCCCCGGGGCTAAAAAAAAAAAACCTTTGAAAAGCCCTAAACTAAAAAAAAAAATTTTTTTTTTTTAAACTAGCCACGAGCAAACCTTGAAAAAAGTCATTTTGTCTTTCCCCGGAAAACCTAAAGTTAAAAACATTTTTTTTGCCTAGACTTGAAAAAGCTAAACTTGCACGAGCAAGAGTTTTTTTTTTTTCCACTTGAAAAGCAAAGTTGGAAAGGTGGCTGTCAGACTCAAAGACAAACCCGTTTTTAAGTGCGAAAAGCAAATTACATTTTTGAAAGTTTTTTCGTGCGGGGCCGTTTTAATTTTTTGCGCTAATTTGGGAAAAGCTAAAGTTGAACACGAGCAAGAGTTTGAAAAAAGTCGTTTTTAGTGCAGGAAGCAAATTAATTTTTAAGATAAAAGGCGATTTTTTTTTCGCGCTAGACTTGGAAAACTAAACAAAGAGTTTGACAAAAGTCGATTTTTTTTTAGAAAGTGGGGAAACTTTTTTTTAGTCAGGGAAAAAGTTTTTTTATCAGTTTCGTTTATTTTTTAGACCCAAAGACAAACCGTTTTTTTTTTTTCAGGAAGCAAATTAAAATTTTTTTATTTCAGGGGATTTAATTTTTTAGATTTAAAAAGTAAATTAACCAAAAGAAATTTTTACCCTAAAACTTTTTTAGGTTTGGCAAATTTTAAATTTTTTAAAAAAAAAAGGGTTTTTTTTTGCCTGACGAAAAGTTTGACAAAAGTGATTTTTTTTTTTACACGGGAAAGCTAAAGTTGAAACGTTTTTAGTGCAGGAAAAAAAAATTTTAATTTTTAGACCCAAAGAAAAACCTTTTTTTTGAAAGAAGCAAATTACATTTTTGTTTTTTTTTTGTGGGGGCCGATTTTAAAATTTTTTTTTCGCGCTAGACTTGGAAAAAGCTAAAGTTAAAAATTTTTTTACAAAATTAGCCAGAGCAATTTAATAAAAGCGATTTTTATTTTTGCGCTAGACTTAAAAGCTAAATTAAAAGGGTTTTTACAAGGGGAAAAAATTCCCCTTTTCCCCCTAAACCCAAAGTTTGAAAACCGGGTTTTATTTGCAAAAAAAACCCAAAAATTAAAATTTTTTAAAGGTTAAACATTTTGATATTTTTTGCCAAAGAAAAATTTTTTTTGGTTCCCGGGAAAAACAAAAAAAAAAATGAAAAAAAGTTAAGGGTTTAAAATTTTCCCTATTTTGGGAAAAGCAAAAATTAAACCACGAGCAAATTTTGAAAAAAACGATTTTTTTTCACATTGGAAAGCTAAATTAAACGTTTTTTGCCCGGGTCTCAAAATTTTTGTTTTTAAAAGAAAACCTAAATTTAAAAAAGGGTTTTTTTGCGCTGACTTGAAAAAGTTTGACAAAAGTTTTTTTATTTTTACCTTGAAAAGCTAAAGTTGGAAACGGTGGCTTAGCCCAAAAGGGGAAACCGTTTTTAAATGCAAAAGCAAATTACTTTTTTGAAATTTTTTTGTCGGGGCCATTTTTTTTTGGCCTAGCTTGGAAAAGTAAAGTTGAACACAGCAAGAGTTTAAAAAGTCGTTTTTTCGGGCAAAACATTTTTAAAGATTTTAAAAAAGGGCCAAAATTTTATTTTGGGCTAATTAAAAAAGGGGTTTTTTTAACGAAAGCAAAGGAAAAAAGTTTGCAAAAGGGAAAAATTTTTTAAAAAGGGAAAAAATTTTTTAGAAAATTTTCGAATTTTTTTTGCCAAAGAAAAATTTTTTAGTTAGGGCGAAAATTTTTTAAAAACTAATTGGAAAAGTTTTTTTAAACTAAAAAGATTTACAAAAGTCGATTTTTTTTTACACTTGGAAAGCTAAAGTTGGAAACTTTTTTTTTGGCAGGAAAAAAATTAATTTTTTAACCAGTTAAGTTGAATTTTTAGACCCAAAGACAAACCTTTTTTTTGTGCAAAGAAAATTTACATTTTTAAAATTTTTTGTGGGGGGCCATTTAATTTTTCGCTTAGACTTAAAAAGTAAAGTTAAAAACGAGCAAAGGTTTGACAAAAGCGTTTTTTTTAACAGGAAAAAGCAATAATAGAAAAAGGGTTTTTTTTAAACTTTCAAAAATTTTTAAAAACTCAAAAAGGAAAAAAACCCTTTTTTGGGGGGTTTGAAAAAGGGGTTCGATTTTAAAAAAATTTTTCGGCCCAAAAAAAGGGAATTTGGGCAGAGTTTCCCCCGTTATTTTATTTTTTTTCCCCACCTTGGAAAAAAAAAGCAAAAAGGGTTTGAAACAGTTTTTATTTGCAGGAAAAAATTTTTTTTTGAACCCCAAAGAAAAAAGCGTTTTTTTTAAAGAAACCAAATTAAACATTTTTGAAAAATTTCGGCTTTTTTTTTAATTTTTAAAAATTTTTTGCCAGACTTTTGGGAAAAAAAATTTTAAAAAAGGGAGGGTTTTTTTTTCCCTTAAAACAAAATTAAACCCAGACAAGGGTTTAATTTTAAAAAATTTTTTTTTTCGGGGCTTTTAATTTGCAAAAACTAAATTAAAGGGGAGCAAGAGTTTGACAAAAGTCGAAAATGTTAGAAACGGTGCCAATTTTAAATATTTTTAGATAAAAGAAAAACCTTTTTTAGTGCAGGGTCGATTTTTTTTTTTCGCCTAGATTGAAGAGTTTGAAAAAGTTGATTTTTTTTTTTTACACTTGGAAATAAATTAAAAAACATTTTTTAGTGCAGGAACAAAATTTAAATTTTTTTAGACTAAAGGCAAAATTTTTTTAGACCAGTATCATTAATATTTTTAGACCCAAAGACAAACCTTTTTTTAGTGCAGGGCTAAAAAAAATTTTTTTTATTTTTTAAAAAATTTTTTTTTTGAAAGCTAAAGTTAAAACAGTTTTTATGCAGGAACAAAATTCCAATTTTTAGACCAGTTATCAGTTGATATTTTTCCCCAAGGCAAACCGTTTTTTTGTGAAAGAAGCAAATTACTTTTTTGAATTTTTTCGTGGGGCGATTTTTTTTTCGCGCTAGACTTGGAAAGCAAGTTAAAAATTTTTTTTTAAACTTTACCCCGAGAAAGGGGGTTTAAAAAAGTCGATTTTTATTTCGCGCTAGACTTGAAACAGCTAAAGTTAGAAACGGTCGTTTTACATACACCCTTGTTTGCCCAAAAAAATTACCCTTTTACGCTAATAGCCACGAGCGGGGTTTGACAAATGCCGCGAAAAAGTTCGATGCTAGTTAGCGGAAAAAAATTCTTTTTTCCAAAAAGTTGCAAAACTATTTTAAGGTGTAACTATGTGGCAGCTTAGCTTTGCCTTTCTTCTCATTCATAGAAAAATTTTTTTTGAAAGCTCTACCAGCGGAAAACGGAAAAATAAAGAAAAAAAAAGCTTAAGGGGTTTGAGAACACGTTTTCCACTATCTTGGAACTACAAAAAAATTAAAAAAAATTTACTTTTTTTTTCCCTTTAAAGCCACCGAGCAAGACCTTGACAAAAGTCATTTTTTTTTCACACTTGAAAACCTAAAGTTGAAAACATTTTTTTTTTGCGCTAGACTTGAAAAAGCTAAACTTAAGCACGAGCAAGAGTTTTTATTTTTCACACTTGAAAAGCTAAAGTTGGGAAAAGGTAGCTGCGACTCAAAGACGAACCGTTTTTAATGGGAAAAACAAATTTCATTTTTAAAAATTTTTTCGGGGGGGCCGATTTAATTTTTCGCCCTAGACTTGGAAAAACTAAAGTTGAACACGAAACAAGAGTTTGAAAAAGTCGTTTTTTAGTGCAGGAAGCAAATTACATTTTTAAAACTCAAAAAACCCATTTTATTTTTCGCGCTAGACTTGGAAAATTTAAAAGGAAAATTTTTTTAAAAGGGTAAAGTTAGAAACGGGGGTTTTTTCAAAAAAATTTTAAATTTTTAGACTCAAAGAAAAATTTTTTTTGGCCCGGGTTTATTTTTTTTTTGCCTAGACGGGAAAAAGTTTGACAAAGTTGATTTTATTTTTTACACTTGGAAAACAAAGTTAGGGAAAAAGTTTTTTGTGCAAAAAAAAAAATTCCAAAAATTTTTTAAAACCCGTTTTCAGTTAAAATTTTTAGACCCCCAAAAACAAACGTTTTTTTGTGCAAAAAGCAAAATTTCATTTTTGAAATTTTTTTTGTGCAAGGGGTTTTATTTTTTGGCTGACTTTTAAAAAAGTTTAAACTAAAAAAAAAATTTTTTTTTACTCATGTTAACTAGCCACTAGCAAGAGTTTGACAAAAGTCGATTTTATTTTTCGCCCTAGATTTTGGGAAAACCAAAATTAGAAATTTTTTTTTTATTCTAACTAACTAGCCCCGGCAAGGGTTTTAAAAAAAGTCGATTTGTTATTTTTGCCTAGACTTAAAACAACTAAAGTTAGAAACGGTCGTTTTTTCATACACCCGTTGTTTGCCCGAAAAAATTACCCCTTTTTTATAATTTTGCCAGGGGAGTTTGACAAAAGCCCCGAAAAAAATTCGATGCTAGTTAGCAGGAAAAAATTTGTTTCCCAAAAATTGCAAAAAATATTTTAAGGTGTAACTATGTTGCAGGGTTTGCCCTTTGCCCTTTTTTGTTCCCCGAAAAAAATTTTGGGTTTTTTTTCACAAAAAATTTTTGGAAAGCTAAAAAGTTTTTTGGAAAAAGGGCAGTTTTTTTTGTCACGAGCAAGACTCTTGGGCAAAAGTCATTTTTTCTTTCACACTTAAAAAACCCAAAGTTTAAAACAGTTTTTTTTTTCGCTAGATTGGGGAAAAAACTAAAAAATTAAGCACGAGCAAGAGTTTTTATTTTCACGCCCTTTAAAAGCTAAAGTTGGAAACGGTGGCTGTCAGACTCAAAGAGAACCGTTTTTAAAAAACGTAAAGCAAATTAAAATTTTTAAAAATTTTTTTTGTGCGGGGGCCCATTTAATTTTTTGCGCTAGACTTGGGAAAAAACTAAAGTTGAACACGAGCAAGAGTTTGACAAAAAGTCGGGTTTTTTTAAAGGTTTTTTTCAAGGAAAAAAAAACAAATTTACAAAATTTTTAAAGGGGAAATTTTAAAAGAAAAAAAACCCTTTTTTTGTGCAGGGTCGATTTTATTTTTCGCGCTAGACTTGCAAGAGTTTGACAAACGTTGATTTTATTTTTTTTAAATTTTGGGAAAACTAAAGTTAGAAACAGTTTTTAGTGCAGGAACGAAATTAGATTTTTTTGAAAACAAAAATTTTTTACCCGACCGTTTATTTAACCAAAAAAAAATTTTTTTTCGGCAAAAATTCCCCGGAAATTTTTTTTTCGGGGGGATTTTTTTTTTCGGCAATTTTAAAAAGGGGAAACCTAAAAAACGGTTTTTTCCAAGTTTAAAAACCATGCAAGAGGTTTTGGGGGGGAAAAAATCATTTTAAAATTTTTGCCCTAGATTTTAAAACTTAAAGTTTAGAAATATTTTTTTTTCCAACAATTAGAGGCGGGGGGTTTTAAAAATCGAAAAAGGGTTTTTTTCCCCGAAACGTTTTGCGGGCTTTTTAAAACCTTTCCCCAAAAAAACCCTCCTACGCAAGGGGCCCCGAAAGGCCCAGAGGGTTTTTAAAATTTGGAAAAGTTGGTCTGACGGGAAAAAAACTTTCCAAAAAGGCAAAAATTTTGGTTTTAATTATTTCACCGCGGCCCGACAAAAAAAATTTTAAAAATTTACCAAAAAAGGGAAAA
>JAHBCN010014994.1:0-21690 GCA_019359885.1 Listronotus oregonensis
AATAAATAAATAAAATAAATAATGCACTCTTTTATAGTACACCCCGTCTACTAGCTCCTTTCACGTTACTAAAAGTTCTTTTATTTTTGTAGTCTTTCCAGTCGTGTTCATTTCTTGAAAACCTATTCGTGCTCGCTAGTCTTACTTCTTGCGTAGTCCAAGAATATTTCGGTTAGTGTATTTTTTGCACTGGGGCTAATTTGTCAATTAAATTTTGTATAATACACATAAAATCATTATATAAGATATTTACACCAGTAGATGTATAATTTTAGTTTTATCCAATTAGATCCTCTTTAATATTTTCAACATAATTCCTCTTAAATTTCTATTATAAACACTTTATCAATGGTCTGTTACTGGGTAAATCTATTTGTACACCAATAATTTCTTGATCACTAATTACAGGAAAATTTCTAGGCACTTCAGAAGCATGAAAATCATTAGTTATTGTATAATCAATCAGTGTCGTAGATGTAGTAATAGTAATTCAAGTTATTTTGGTAACTATTTGCTTTAATCAAACTGACTAAATAATGCTTCTAAGAGCCTTAGTATCAGAATCATTTATTAAATAATCTATATTTAAGTCATCCATAATGATGGTTCTTGGTTAGTGCACTATATTGATATTTAATTTTTCCTCTGAATTTAATAAAAAAATATCGAACGAATTTATGGGGTGATCTATATTATGTAGTTTCAACCAATATTGATTATTTCTTAAAATGCACTTTTATCGCCACTGCCCACTAGTTATAGTCCACCGAGTCATTAAATATGGTTTTATACTGTTACAGACTTTAGTTAGTGTTTAGTTATTAGAAATATAAAAGGTTAGAAATATTTTATTTAGGTTAATAATTTATTTAAAATAGGTTACCTTAGTTTTTCCCTTTTTCGACGGTCATTGCGGATTCTCCTGAGGGCGCTGGAGACATCCTTTTTACACTTTTCTTACATCCTATTGTAAAAGAATCCTTCCAGCTAGTTCTAGACTTTTCCAGACTTTTCCATTCTTTTCCACTTCACTATAAAAAGCGCGAGGAAAATTCGCACGGGCCAGTTTAGTTTTGTATTCCGACGGGATAAGAAGTTGACAGACAGTTAAAGGTTAAACAGTTGTCACAATTACGTTACGTTGAATTTTTGTTACCATAGAAACGCTGGTGAACCTGATTTGCAATAAAAAGGTATAAAACCAGGATACGTGTTTTATACGGGGTGTCACGGAACATTTGGTGTCAGAAGCGGAACGAGGACCTACAAGAAAGTGAAAGCGATTAAAAATATTTGAATGCCTGTTGAGACCAGACAGCAAACAGCAGCTATGGAAGAATTAACCGCACTGATGAAGCAAACGATGGCCAGCCAAGAAGATCTGAAAAAGAAATGAAGACCAGCCAAGAAGATCTGAAGAAAGAAATAAAAGCCAGTCAAGAATCATGAAGAAAGCCCTAAAGGAGGAAATGAAGAAAGCCAGAAGAAATGAAGACCACCAAGAAGATTTGAAGAAAGAAAAAAGGGACCAGCCAAGAAGATCTGAAAAGAAATAAAGACCAGCCAAGATTCCATGAAGAAGATCTAAAAGAGGAAATGAAGAAAAGTCAAGAAGAAATGAAACAAGAACTTAAAGAAAAGATGGTGAAAATTCGAGAACACCTTAAAGGAGAATTTCAACACTACTACCAATAGGGTCCAGAAGTATTGCAAGCCTTGCACAATGGTATAGGCGGTGGCCATTTCGGAGTTATAAAGACTCTTGAAAAGGTTCGAGAAAGGTTCTACTGGCTAGGAAGTCGTGCCGATGTTAAAGACTGGTGTAAAATGTGTAAGGACTGCGCCTCCAGCAAGGGACCTAAGACACGAAGCCATGGCAAGATGAAGCAATACAATGTAGGGGCACCTTTTGGAAGAATTGCCATAGACATAGCAGGACCATTTGCAATAAGTAAATCTGGGAATCGTTATATTTTGGTAGCGATGGATTACTTCAGCAAATGGCCGGAAGTCTACGCAATACCAAATCAAGAAGCTACCACTATTGCCGACGTACTATTTCAACAATGGATTTGCCGATATGGAGTACCAAGAGAAATACATACTGATCAAGGTAGAAACTTTGAGTCCGATCTATTCAAGAACCTCTGTAATCTCCTGGGTATCCATAAAACCAGAACTACACCCCTTCATCCCCAGTCAGATGGAATGGTCGAAAGATTTAACAGAACTCTTGATATCTACCTGAAAATAAAAGGTAAATGACCAACAAAGTAACTGGGATACCTGTATACAGCCGTTTTTACTAGCCTATCGCTCTGCAGCTCACGAAACAACTGGAACGTCACCTGAAAAAGTCATTTTTGGAGCGGAGTTATGCCTTCCAGTTGATTTACTTACTGGACGACCTTCTACCAATGAAAAACCAGCAGAAAATTATGTAAGTCAATTCAGTAAACAACTGCAAGAAATACACGAAGGGGTTCGCAATAAGCTACAAAAAGAAAGTGACCGTATGAAGTCCCGCTATGACTTGAAAGCTAATCATAAGGAATTCATTGTCGGTGAAAAGGTTTGGTTATACAATCCAAGAAGAACCAAGGGGCGTTCACCGAAACTGCAGAAGTCATGGGAGGGACCATATAAAGTAGTAACCCGGCTTAATGATCTGGTGTACCGAATTCAGAAGAGCCCACAGGCGAAGATGAAAGTTGTACATCTAGAACGGCTGTGTCGCTATCAAGATCGAGAAGATACTTGATCGAGACGATCAAAACTTGGAAGGGGGCAATGTTACAGACTTTAGTTAGTGTTTAGTTATTAGAAATATAAAAGGTTAGAATTATTTTATTTAGGTTAATAATTTATTTAAAATAGGTTACCTTAGTTTTTCCCTTTTTCGACGGTCATTGCGGATTCTCCTGAGGGCGCTGGAGACATCCTTTTTACACTTTTCTTACATCCTGTAGTAAAAGAATCCTTCCAGCTAATTCTAGACTTTTCCAGACTTTTTCATTCTTCTCCACTTCACTATAAAAAGCACGAGGAAAATTCGCACGGGCCAGTTTAGTTTTGTGTTTCAAAGAGAAAAGAAGTTGACAGAAAGTTAAAGGTTAGTAGTTGTCACAATTACGTTACGTTGCATTTTTGTTACCATAGAAACGTTTGTGAACCTGATTTGCAATAAAAAGGTATAAAACCAGGATACGTGTTTTATACGGGGTGTCACGGAACAATACTTTAGATCTTTTTTTACATCTAATACAGTCCCTTCAGTGTGCCCACTTTGAATTGTCACAATGGCATTGTAAACATCAATACTTCCTTTCTTCGATATCCTCTGTAACATGTGTTTCACTAACACAAACAATCGATGTGTTATTATTGCATATTATTTGTCTTAGTTCTGACATATGTGATATAGAGCCTTGGCTATTATTATGTATTGACAACATAGTAGTCAAACACCCATTAGGCTCCTAGTGTGTTTGGTATGTATGCTGCGTTCGAAACTTAACGTTTTCTTGTGTTTTTTTGTACGATACACAATTTTTGTCAAAAACTGTATGCTTAAAACCAACGTCTGGAATCTTCAAGATCCCACTTGCATATTTACGATTTGTACATTAGTAAAAACTTGCACTACTCCTGTGATTTTTGTTACAGAAAGGACAAACAATATTTTCTTGATGACAGTTTGTGGCCTTATGGCCGTATTTCCAGCATTTATAACAACCATTTAGTAAATATTTTTTTACTTCTTAATATATCTTACAAAACTCCTGTGGTAATTTTATCATTTCTTGTTTCTGGGTATGTAATTTTTATTATTTTTACACTGTTGTTACTCAAAATTTAATTGATTACGTTGATGCTTTAATCGTGCAATTAATTTTTTCTTAGAAACCAAATATTTTTCATGGAAACCCACAATAACAATCTTCGGATTTGATGTTTTGGCAGCTTCATGTTATAATCCTCAAACAACTTGGCAATAGCATAGCAATTTTTTCAAGATTTCCTATCGTTGCATTTACTTACAACTGTACCTTGTCCCACCGACTTTAACTTTTTTACCAATATTAATAAATCCGAGGAATTTCTTTTTTGTGTGTCGACTTGTTTTGTTATCGCGCTATCCTGATTTATTTTTTGCTCTAATTATTAATGTAACTGATGGTGATAACCAAGGAAGTTTGTAGGTAAATGGGTTATTCGATCAAAAAATTTCCGACTCACTATGAAAATAACTGTCATGAGGGGCCCCCTCGATTCTGCGCCGTAACAAAATTTCCCAAAATATTGTAATATGGTGTCTACCTACACACAGTTTGTAGGTAGGCAACACATTATCTTTTGACAGAGCCGGAGTCCCGTTTTCGTGTGCGACGGTGCGGTGTTTATGAAACCATACCCGCGCTGTGCCGTTGTCTCAACCCTTTCAAGCGAATTACATGTTTTGTTGTATTAATTTTGATTGTTTTGCCTCGTGTGATTTTATTTGGTGGTTGCAAAAGTTTTTTGGATTGATAAAAACCTTTATATTTTAGGTATTATTGGTTTATTTAATTGTGACTATAATTTGGGTTTATTGTTTATAACTTACAATATCGTAACAAAATGCCTGAAAGTTGTATGGTTTTGTCTTGCAAATTCAAGGGTAACATACCCGAAATACCCTTATTAGGAAAAAAAGCGCAGGTCAATTTAAATATTACTTTTACAAGACCATAAACTAATCTTGAATTGGGGCTTTAATAATCTTGCCCAGTTTAATGCTCCAAGACTTAGTCATGTTTGGTGTCGCGAAAAGAAGTTAATTAATCATTTTGGCGTTACTTTTGAGAAAAATCTGTATACTCTGTATGTATTCTAATCAGACCATCTCTCGAATATTGTTTTTATGCCTGGGCAATGGTATTTCCTACAACTCTTATCATTCTTAATTCCATTCGAAAAAGATCTGTTCGTCTTATTAATGATCTTCCTTCTCTTTTCCACCGATGGGCTGGAGGGGATATGTTGCATTTTTATAGATATTTTCACGGCTTCTGCTCCGAGGAGTTGGCAAGTGTAATTCCTCTAAAAGCTTCCAACAGAGCAACATGTAGGGTCTCTTTTATGCATCCTTTTACAGTATAATTTAAGAGTCCTCGAGCTTCCCACTTTCTTTGCTTCATCATCCCCAGAGTGCCTAGACTGGAATCTGCTATCCGCAGACGTTTTTCCTTTTTTCAAATATTTAGGTCTAGTGTAGATAAACTCCCCTTTATTACACTTAACGGTAGGTTAGTATTGAAGCCTCAGCCTTGGTGGACTGTCTGACGATATAAAAAAATTCTTATGTAAAAAATTCTCTACTTCTTGTTAAATTTGTTCATGTTATTTGGATGGGGTAACACAATTTTATTGTACTTTTATACAAATTATAAATTTATAAAATATAGTATTACCCTAAACACAAACAACCAGTTCAAATTATGATTTTTACTTTTCTTGAACCTTTTCAATTTCGATGATTTTTTGCATACAGAGGCGCTGATTACAAATCTAGAGTAATTTTTTTTCTTCAACGTTTTATTTTTCAAATATCGATTCATTAATATCATAATTAGATTAAATTCATTTACACTTTTTTGCCCTTCTTTTATCATAGAATTTGTGATAAGTACATGAAACTATCATACAATATTTGAAATTTATCTTAAAAAATCGTTGTGTTAATTATTTTATAATAATTTTTGGTAGAAATACAAAACTTCCAAAAATATCAACTATTTAAATAGAAGGCTATGAAGTGACGCCATCAGTTTTTCCATGTTAAATGTAATGATATAAAATCCAATAATACACAATAATTCTAAATATTCTATAATACTTTCGTTTACTAACCAACAATGTTGTGCAAAAAGTTAAAAAAAAAAACAGTGAACGTATAGTTAGTCTTAATTTGACATTTGATAATGTCAACTTTATACATGGTAACCAAGAATTATGAAAGTCCCGACCTGACCTACGATTCATTCATCCGCTGCCCTGCACGCCTGGACAATTTTGTTCTACAGCATTGGCCTTTCATACACCTTTAAACTTCCTTAGTGATAACTCGTTTAATCAAAAATTATTGTTTAAACCTTCCATTAGGTTTTTATTCCTAAATACAATATTCTAAATAGTTACATAATAAATTAGTATAATTTTTAGTGTAATTTTAGCAAACCAAATGATATTTACCTATTTTTAAATTCTTTAGTAACATAGATCATCAGATTTCTTAGTGAAACATATTTGGAGAATGTAATAAAAGTTTATTTATATCATGATGTTTGGAGATTTCCCAATAATACTTGAAAACAATATAAGGGAAAAATAGTAGTTTTGGATCTAGTTTTATAATTAATGACTATAAAGTTTTTAACATAAAAGGAACTAAAAATGGAAGAAATATTGTAAGATGATTTGCTAACGTTATTCTGGCTCCTTCATGGTAAAATTTATTTTTGCATTAGCATAAGTATATTACTTTATTCTAAACTACTTTTAGAACAGAAAATTTAAATATTAAGTATAAAATTTTTGAACAAGTTTTAAAATCATAAATTGTTATAAATTAATAAACAAGAATTTGGTGATTCTTTTTTTCGCCAAAAAAAAATATTTTTTTTAATTTAAAAGACAGAAGAAATTCTTATTGGTTGAGTTTAAGACATTTTTTTAAATTCTATAATATGGGCTAAGCCAATTATAAAAAAATACAATTTTATATTTTATATACGAAAAAATAAAGAAAAAAATCAAATTCATCAAAATAAATAGCAAAATTGTTAAATAACCCTTAATCAAAGCTTACTAAATTTTATTTATTAAATTATTGTTAGAATATGACTAAAATAACAGTTTTTAAATTATTATTAATATTAGTTGTTTTTCATTAAAAAACAATGAAAAGTGGTTTTATGGCTATAAATAATATTTTATACTAACTTGAACCTATTGTCTTAAGGTAGCTAAGATCACCCTTCGTTTGGTAAATAATAACACAGGCCCACAAAAAAAAGTGGTGTGTGCTGGGTGTCGGGCTAGGATTTTCTGGAGTAATTTTTTCACTGAACACAAATCTGAAGTTAAAATTGGGAGTTAAACATCAAATAATCGAGAAAAGGCGTTATTTCAGATATTAACGATTTTTTTTTAAATTTATTTTTTAAAAACTATAAAAGATACACGAAACTTTATTTAATATAAAAACATGTATTTTTACAAGACCCTTACTATAAGTTATATAACCTTTTTGTCAAACTGCAATATTTTTCGCGTTATAATCAAAAAACCGAATTTTCGGAATTTTCTCAGGATATACCTCTGCAAAAAATTTGAAAACTATTTTTTTCTATTTTTGTATTTTTTCCGCAAATTTTGAGTGACATGGAATTCAAGTAAATTAAATAAATAATTTATTACTAAAAAAAACAAAAATCACATTAACAAAAAAAAATTTTTTCCCATTTTGGACTGAATTTTTTTGTCAAAATTGTATTTTGGTTTATATCTTCTTTATTATTTTTCTTATCAAAAATGTTTGTATAACTTTTTTATAGACAATTTAAAAAGCTCTCATTTTTGTTTTATGAAAATTTTTGTATCTCTTATAGTTTATATAGTCGTAGTCCAGACATTCCGTGGTAGCAGGCTTCTGCCGGTAAATGTAGCGTGTCGTTTTTTTGTGGTTTTCTTGATTTTTTGCTGTTTGACTCCCAATTTTGACTTCAGATTCGTGTTCAGCGGAAAAAAAATACGCCAGAAAATCATAGTCCGACACCCACCACACACCACTTTTTTGTGGACCTGTGTAATCATACAGTACATACATTTACAGCAACTTAAGAAACAATAATACAAATTTCTGACCACTTTAAGTTGGCTCGAAACGAATTTATTAACATACATGACGTTTTGCGTACAGCTAGGGCTTTTACTTTAAACAAAATGTAATAAATTATGGGTTTAAAATATGTATAAAGTAAGCACTTAACCTTTTAAATTTGGGATGTGTTTAATGTACATATAATATTTTGCTACATTAGGCTTTTGATTCGTTTTAATTTATTGCACGTTTCATTTAACATACACAATAAAATAACTCAAAAAACCCATTTTTTTTTAATTTTTACGGAACTTTAAGCTAAAAATTATCGTGAAATATATGATTTACTATTTATTGTCCTATGTTATAACTTTACCAGTTTTTCTTGTTTTTTTATTAAGTAAAATAACTTTAAAGAATAAAACGATATGTATATATCGTAAAGTAATTTTCTGCGGCGCTTTACACCGTTAAAACCTAAGTGGATCCAAATATATTACCCCAAAGCCTTTAAAAATAAACAACCTTTTAAAACTATTAATGCAAGATTTTATAGTCATTTAGTCGTAATATACCCTTATCACAGTGCTGCAGTAGCGAAAGCAATATAACATATTTTGCACTAAGATTGCAGCTTTCTTATAGTATTTTTTTATGGTTTTATTTTTTAAAAAGCTTCTTAAATAGTTTTAATTTAAAAGGCATTTTCTTAGCGAGACCATTTAAGAAAAAAAAATGGTCTTTAAATTAAATATTAAACATCGAATAATCCTTTTTTAAAGGTACTTCTACAATAAAATAACAATAGCAACCAAAGTCGACTAAGAAATGCACTAAAATAGTTTAATTTTACTAGATTTTTAAATAATAGTCAAATTCTAAATTTACGTCAAATCTTAGTATTTTTGATTTAAAGATTTTTCTGCATATGTATGGTTAAGTACTATTATTTTAATATATCATTAAAAAAACTATCATTTTTATGTTTGTAAATTGTAAGAGAAAAAGAACTTTTTGTTTTAAACAACAAAAAATATAAGGTATCAGAAACAGAAAGAACAGTTCATTGTCGACCTTGACGAGCTTAATATTGCGCCCCCCCGCACACCGGGGATTTGGGAGTATGGAATACCCTCAACGAAAACGGGAATTTTGGCGGTTATTCCTCAGAAATTTTACAAAATTAAAGTGCAAAGTTTTTTAAACCGAGAATTTCGTTTTTTTAAAATACCAGTGGAATGTAAATTAACTATACATCCTTATTTGCGGATAATTAAACTAAGAATAAATTTTCTTAACAATAAAATCGTAGTTACAAAAATACTGTGCATAGGAGGCCTACTAAAAAATAACATTTATACTTTAATAAAAATAATAATAAGTCACAAAAAAAAGAACTAGTGCTGTCCCCAATTTATAAAAAACCAATTTAGTAAAACAATTTAATAATATTTTATTAATAATTTATACATTTTTTCAGTCTTAATATATTAAAAATAATTAAATTAAATACCTAAGTTAAAATTTGTTATAAAATTGTTCTTTTGTAATTTATTTTTTTGATTAATGCTGTCAATAAAAGATAATAATAATATAACTACGGTGCTGACAACTGATGATTTTTTTTTCATATCCGATTTTACGCCCTTCAGGTAGCTGCGCCCTTGGCGGGAGCCCACCTTGCCACCGCCTAAATACGGCTCTGTTCATTGTCTAAAGTCAACGCTACACTCACTCCTAAATATGGGACTAGTAACTCTTACCGTTCGAATTTTAAAAATACCTATATAAAAAGAGCTATCAACGCTACAGTGACGTGGTGTGTATGTGCGGCGTTTGATTTTTAAGATATAAAAATATTTAAAATATTAATAACAATACTACGTTAATTAAATTTTTAATTTTATAATTGTAGAAATTATGAGAAGCATTTTTTAATGTTTATCTTATAAATGTCATAAATAATATTTGTTGGGACAGGTATATTTATTATTTGAAAAACATTAAATAATTTATAAAGTTTACCCGATATCGCCTAAAAACAATAGACCACTTACTTTTATTTAGTAATAGAGTTTTTTTATATCTTGGGACAGTCCACAAAGACCAAAATACTAACGTACCGTGGATGTCTTAAGTGTGGTAAAAGGGAGTTTATTCACACGGGACCTAACTATTTCGAGCAGGGTAGCAGTGGGAAATTTGAAGCCTTTTAAGCTGGACTGTAAAAGGATGCATAAAAGTGCCACTACGTGTTGCTCTGTTGGAAGCAGCTAGAGGAGAAATTAAACTGGCCAACTCCTCGGAGCACAAGCTGTGAAAATATCTATAAAAGAGCACCAGGTCCCTTACAGTCTGTCGGTGGGCGAGATAACGAAGCTTTTCTGTAACCGTGGGATCATTAATAAGACGAATCGCTCTTCTTTGAATGGAATGCTAACAGTTGCAGGAGCAGGAGCATCAGACATTAGAAAAATATTCTAAAGATGGTCTGATTTAGGATACAAACAGAGTATGCAAATTAGATAAAAAAAAGTCTTTTTGGTTAGAAAGAGGAATCCAAGCATTTTTGAAGCTGCTGAGGTTATAGATATAATGTGTTTGTTCTAGTTAAGGTTATTCTTAAAAGTAACGCCAATGAAATTGAAGGCATTAAACTGGACAATATTTTTGGCGCACAATCCAAGACTATTTAAGGTCCTGAGAAAGAGATATCTGAATTACCCTACGCGTGTTTTCCAACTCAGGCTGGCTTGAGAAATTGAATATTAGAGTGTAGGGTACTATTGTCAGCAAAACTATGAATAGAATTGATTGTGGAAGATCGTAAAAAAGAAACAGAGTCGGCGCCAGTAGCCCTGTAGCAAGGCAGTAATAATTTGGAAAAGGCTTTAAGAATGACCATTAATAGTAACTAATATACGTCAATTAGAAAGAAAATAAGAGAACCAAGATCAGAGTTTAGATGAAAGACCGTAGAAAAAAACTTTGTTAAGGAGCCCATCATGCAAGACCTGGTCAAAAGTTTTAAATATGTCAAGAGCAACGATCTGGGATTCACCAAAGAAACTTGCACTTGTGTGAGATAAAGAAAAGAAGATCGTGGATCTTTTGTGATGGAATCCATACTGTCTGTCATGTAAAATTTTGGGTTTTTCCAAATACAGATTTAAGAATTAATAAATTTTTCCATTACTTTACAAACAACTGCAAAAAAAGATATAGGTCTATAGTTAGAAGGAAGAGTTTTGGATCCTTTTTTGGGACAGGTTGATGCACACGTGCAGCTTTCCAGCAATCCGGAAAAATGACCGTGTCGAAAGAGGTCCGAAGGAAAAAAGTGCTAGCTCAGAAGCACATTTTTTAAGACGTTTGCTGACATGCCATCGAGCCCAGATGATTTTTTCGTATTAGGCGAAGAAAGAATACTCTTGATCTGCTTTACCCTAAAAATGATATGGGGCATTTTATGAGAAACAAGAGAAACTGTTGGAAGAAGATTAACGTAAGGATCAAGAGTAGAAATGTCAGCAAATTTTTTGGCAAATACATCGGCTTTTCCTTAAGAGGTAAAATCTTTTTAAAAGTTTTGACTAATGTTTATGGCACACGACCAGAAGGACTTACTGCCATTGCAGGAAGAGAAGGCTATCTTTTATCCGCTTGTTAAAACGGTCTTTGACTTCTGAGATAGTTTGATTATACTGATTTTTTGCTTGGATGCTAGCTTGTCGATTTTTGGGACTAGGGTTTTAAAGAAACTTTTTGTAAGTTTTGAAAGTCTGGGTTTGTCACAGAATTTGGAAAACTACGGTTTGTGAATTAAAGGTTTGGGATTCTTTTTAATATAAGGAATATAGGTTTCATTGACCAGTTGAATTGTTTCGGTAAGCTGTTTACAAATTTCGGAAGGATCGTAAGTGGAAAAGCAGGATCCCAAGGGTAGGTGGCCAAGAAATCTTTCAGACCATCCCAGTCCACCGAGTTGTAGTGCCAGATGGTGCGTGGTCAGTGTTTCAAAAGACAGTCCAACAGAAGGACTAATGAAAATGTAAAAACCATGTTTCCCGTAATCTAGGGACCAGAACTAACTGGAACGTAAAGATTTGTAAAAAATTTGACGTGAAATTTTTTCGCCTTTTTTTCTTATAACATGGAAGTATACATTCTGTTTTATAAAAAAATATCTTGTTTAATAAAAAATATAATTTTTTCAGTTATTAAAAAAAATACCTAAGGATTTTTCTTAGTTTCTTAGACAATATAAATAATTTGGCAACTCCATGGATCTATAATTTAAAAAAAAATTGTCTCCTATATAATTAACCATGTATTTTTTACAATTTTAATGCGCCAAACTTGCAAAATTTATTTGCCTAACACAAAAAAGCTCAAGTTAAAATTATTTTTTTAGCTTAAAAACACTTGTTTTCATTTAGATAAATAAACTGGCAAAAAGCTGTTGCTGAAATATTTAAGTCTAACTAACCAGAATAAAGTTGAAGTTAAATAAACTTTTATTTATTAGGTATTAATTTTGTTACTTACATCTTTCCAACACTACTAAGGGGCGCTTGAAACAAGCTTTTTTATATTAAAGATCATCGCACGTTTTTCACGATTTTTCCCCATTATCCCGCTAACAAACTTTAAACATTTTTCGTTGCTCCTATAATTTCCAGAAGCTGCGCTCGAGCAAAGTAGGTTTGTAGGGCACGTTACCAGCGATAAATTGTAAAAAGGCTATTCTTGACACTTGATAGTTTTGAACAAGGAGAAATTACATCTTAAATGTGTTTAAAAAAAATTATTACTGCCTGAAACCATATATTATTGACAGCTTTTTTAATAAAATTCTTTGAACGTATAGCAGCAAAAATAAAAAAATATTGTTTGCGAAATTGATAAAAGCATTTTAAAAATATTATTTGGTTAACGTTATCTATTTTTGCACAATCCAGTGACGTAGTTAATGGGTAAAGTAAATTTACTTAAATGAATAGGGCTTCTTAAAAAATACAGTTAGTTTGAAAATCTTTTGTTAATAGTGTAGAAAAGTGGACATCTTTATATTGGGCACATGAAGCCTATAATAATCCTAGTATAACACCAAAATAGATACCCCTACTGGCTTCTTTCAATCTGTATTAAAAAATTATACAGGGTAAACCATTAAAAAATATATGTGTATTGAATTTTTCTTGGGATGTATTTGAAACTAAGGCAACTTGAAAAATGTTTTAACAGTTGTTATTTGAATGACAAGGTTTTAAAAAGACTCAATAATTGATTTAATTATAAATTATTTTGTATACGTTAATACAACTTATTAGTCCAATCACTGGGGAGGAAAATACGTTATTACCTCCGAATTTTCCGTAAACTCGGATTTACTCATTGTATTTATTTATATCCTGTTTATTTTTGTGTCTTAAATATTGTTACGTGTTCTTCAACATGAAAATTAATTATTCACAATTTTCAACCCTTTGTAACCCCTAAAAATCCTTAAAAGCTAATACTCTTTATAAAGATAACATGAAAAAAAGTTTTAGCAGCTTAAAACATTAATAATTAATATTCTCCTCATTAAATAATTTTTTATTAACTTGACTATTTAAATCTTTAAAACCACATATTTTAATGAAAATGACTACAAAAATATTTGTAACGATTTAAAACATTTTTAGTGTGCATCCTTTTTTTAAAAAATATGTTTATTTATAAAATAACTTTTTATTATAATTGAAACGTTTTAAACCTTATAACTACCCCTTATAACGAAAATGAATTAAAAAATACGTTTAATGATTCAAAGCATTTTTAGTGGTGATTCTTTTTAAACAAAAAATATTATTTGCTGTAAAATAAGTTATATTAGGTTTACATTACGCTTTTTCGTGTACATGTACATGTACTTGAATATGTTTGTATTTATAAAAATGCTCCAAAATAAATAACTTTTTAATATTTCAAAATTTATTTTAAAAAGTGCTATTAGCTGTTTTACAATAACTTCGTTAATGATGCAACGACTAGCATCCTAAAACCATTCTGAAAGAAAATTGATGGGCTTTAAGGTCATGTTTGTAAGAATACTTTAAAGTCCTTTATATTTAAATAGTCAAGGGTCAAAGGGCCAGAGACAGGTGCTTCATGCGCTATAAAACAAACTTTCAACCAACTATATCTCTGTTCTCGAGTATTTCCAAAGACATCCGAGAAAAACTAAATTTTAAATATTAGTTTGTATTTTTTAAAAATCTTTATTTCAAAACGGATTGCACATTTACATTACCTTTTTTGCGCTATTTGCTGGCGCTTTCAGATTTTACATCCGACGTTTTGTCACTTGACCACTTTCATCATCTTTTTTTTTATGAGCGCCATATTGGATTGTAACGTGGGTAAATTGTGCTTTTTCTTTCGATTTTAACAATGTATAACATACTATACTCTAAAAGCTAACAACCTCATTTATTTTCAAAAATATATATTTTCTTAGTTGGCCTTGATTTTGGCCATTTTTTTTTGTTTGTTTTGTAAAAAGAAAATGTTAGCACATATTTTTACTAAAGATAAGTTATTAAAATAAAGGACCTCAAGACATAATATCAAAACTTCATAACATTGTAGGGGGAGACGTATTTTAGTTGTATGTCCCATTTTCTGCACTTGTTTAGGGTATTCCCGTAATTATTAGTGCTATAAAAAACTAATATAGGCGTCGGTGCTCTTCAGAATTTAAAAATTTTCGCTTGCATAAGAGATACGGGGAAAAATGAAAAATATTAACTTCAGAAAGACCCCATATTTTTTAGTTAAAAGAGATACAAAAAAATATTTTAAACAAAAGTTGTTCTTTGTAATAATTGTTAAATAAAGCCCTTTATAGAATAAGTATACGGGGTCGGGTAAAAAAGATTTCGAACCAAACCTTATTTTTAAAAAATAGAAAACCCTATATGTTTTTATCTAAAAATATGGCATATTAAATTCTCTTTTTAAAAATATATAAAACACACCATGGAAATATTAAATTTATTTAAACTTTTACAATAGTAGACTATAAACCAAAAGCTATTACTTGTCTGATTTTACAACTATTGTCAATGTTTCAAGTCAAACAATTTAGTTATAAAGAACTTGGAGCGAAAAACGTTTAGAGACTGCGGTAACGGTATTTTATTGGAAAAAAGGCAACACTTTTTTTAAAATAAAGTAGCAATTTTCTGCAAAAATATCCATTTAAAATAATGTGCTAGTTATTAAGTATATTTACGCAACAGCCCTTAACAAAAATAGCATCTGTTAAAGAATTATCTGTTAAAAATAGTATCTGTCAAAATGATATCTGTGAAAAATTACATCTGTCAAAAATAGTATAAGTCAATAACAACATAAGGTAAAAACGACACTTGCAAAAAGTATATAAAATTACAAATTTTACCTAACAAATTGTTTTACAAAATATGGTTTTTGATATCTTTTTTTCCCTTTTTCTTAAAAAGATATGCTAACGTAGGCCTGATTTACATTGCGTTATTTGGTTTCTCGTAAATATGTTCTATAGTTTTGTGCGGATTTATGTTTTAGTTTGTTTTATTTGAGATACTCGCCTTACTACTTTTTGGAAAATAAGACCCCTTCGGTCAAGGTTCCGGGGTATACGAGCTTACCCTGTCCAGCCCTATTTAGCCCTATGAACTTGCAGATCGCCTGCAACAAGAAAAAAGAAAACCCCCCAAAAAACCCAAAACATCACAAATATTAATCTACGTTTCAGTGGCCAGTCGGTCACCGTTGTCAAGGCAGAAACTAAAACAAAAAATGAAACTAAATTTTAAGAAATTTTTGATCTAAAAACTTGGGAAATTCCGAAAGCTTTTTTACTTTTTTTATGATGTTTTGTCATAAATAACATTTTGTTATTTGACTGGTGTATGTATAGTATTCATTGGTGGGTGGTATGGTGCGTTAATTGATTTTAAGTTTACCTGAATTTACTTCAGCATCAAGCAGAGGTAACCATAGTTTCTCGTGTGTGTTAGTAAATTTTTAAAAATTTTAAAATATTAATTAACGAGCTACCATGACCCATATAATCTAAGTGAGTCATCTGCCGTATCAGCTGTGGTTCAGTTTCTTTCTTGTGATATTTGATTTTTTTTTAACTTTGACTCCCTGACCAATTCTTTTTATGAACCCTACTGACTCGCACAATCTGTCAAAATTGAAACATCATCGTAACCAATGTTACATTTACCAAATTTAAATACACCTATTTATCGCTCACATCTGTTAAAATTACATCTGTTATTAAATATTTGTTTTATATACACCCACTTCAATCAGTCAGAATTGACGGCAAAAATAAACGTTATCCCGGATGTATACCCATTGCCCGTGATTTGTAAAATTTGTTAAAATTAAGATCTTGTCCAACCAAATTAATATTTCAAATTTTGGTTTAATATTCGGTTGTCGGGTTCTTCAAATATGATTTTGTTTAAATTTGACTTACTAAAACAACCTGTAGCGATTTCAGGCAGTTTTGTTACCCTACTTTGGTTGGTTAAATGCTTACCCACCAATTTCGGATTCTTTGGTTTATCTCATGATATACCGTGGCTTGTAGATCGGTAGATGGCTTTGATAGGTTCCTATCTTTTTCTAAAGTTGTTGGTCTTTCACTTTACATTTTATTTATTTTCTTAATATAAAAAATTGAATTTATCAAATTCAAAAGATTTTACTGTAAAAGTCGTAAAATGAAACAACAAGACAGTGTTACCTTTTAATAAACGGTAAAAAATAGCTTTTTTTAAAGATATTACTATACCAAAAATGGACCGAGCAAATTCGGGTGCTATTATAGACAGATGTTAAGGTTGTGACGTAGGACATACCAATAGTCACCTTCACATATCGGAGTACAAAGATTGGCCAAAATCGCCTTAATTCATCCCAGATAGAATCTGCAGATTTGCCTAAACAGATTTTTTTCGAAATTGGGTTTGATATGAATTTCGCATCCCTCTTTATCGTAAAACCAAAAATTGGCGACAAATGTAACAAAACACAACACAATTGTTTTTGATTCAGAAATATGTTTTTTATAATTAACGGCCGAGTGATGATCGAGTTGTTAAGTTTAGCAATGGACTTAGCAATTGTTAAAAGTAATCAACGGTTTAGAATGTTTAACAAAACGTCATTGTCAGTGTTATTCAATGATTTTAGTAGGCAACCTGTCAAAATCTGACATTTTATTAAATATTTTAAACCGTCGTTAACTTTTAACAATTGCCAAGTTAACAACGGTTTAGAATGTTTAACATAATTTCAGATTTTGACAGGTTGCCTACTAAAATCATTGAATAACACTGACAATGACGTTATGTTAAACATTCTAAACCGTTGTTAACTTTTAACAATTGCTAAATTTAACAACGATCATCACTCGGCAGTAAGGGTCCTATAAATGTCTAGAGTAAACCTGAAAGAAATGGGCATAAATATCGACGGAGAGCTGTTGAGCCACATGAGGTTCGCTGACATTGTCATAACGGCCGACAGTATTGACCAGGCACAGACTATGTTGTAGAGCCTTCATGAAGCGTGCAAGAAGTCGGTTTAAAAATAAATTTTACGAAGACGCAGTGTATGACCAACCTTGTTATGAGCGAGAATATCTCGGTTGATGGAAGAAGTATTGAGCAGGTTGCCTCATATAAATATTTGGGACACGAGATCAGGATTGGGCGACATAATAAAACCTGCGAGCTAAACAGGAGAATAGTCTTTTCGTGGGCGGCATTTGGAAAGCTTAGGGATGACTTCAAATCAAACATTCCCATATGCCTTAAACGGAAAACATATAATCAATGTATACTGCCAGTACTAACCTATGGGGCAGAAACGTTAATGCTTACGAGTTGCTCAGAGATCTATGGAGCGGTCAATGCTGGGACTGTCTCTGAGAGACAGGGTACCCAATGTGACTATACGGCATAGGACGGGTGTGACCGATGTCATAGAGAGAGTTGCAACCTTGAAGTGGAACTGGGCTGGCCATTTGGCACGAACAACGGATGGAAGATGGTCAAAGCGTATTCTGGAGTGGAGACCAAGGCACTAAGCCTATAGGAACAGAGGCAGGCCATCAACAAGATGGACGGATGGTATTAAGAGAATCCTGGGGAACTGGGTACAGGACGCACTAGACCGAAAACGGTGGCAGACACTAAGGGAGGCCTGTGTCCAGCAGTGGACGCGGACGGCTGTTTGTTGAAATGTCTAGAAATAAAGAAAAATGTTTTGATTGATACAATAGTTTATTCTTTTCATATATGTCAATATAAAATAAACCTTCTTTATAGGTGCATACTTTCTTTTAAGTAAAGAAAAGACCAAGAAAGAAAAATAAGAATTGATAAAAAACATTATAAATTTTTAATTATTCTTCAAAGCATTTTGCATAACATTAAAGTTTAAACCTTTTTTATGCAAAAAACGGTCTAGAACTCTTTCGAAACTCAACAAATTAATGGTGATTAAGTTAGGTTAGTACGCTCGATCAAGTGGAAATTATATCGACCAGAGAGGCGGTCAGACCACCCCGGCTCTGTTATCCGCCTTCAGCCATCAACTCTTAAAGTGACACCATTTACATTTGAAAGCCGTTTTTACAGGTCGTTTTGCTGCTGTCGGACGCATTTACGGTAAATTTCCAACGATTTTCCTGAAGAAGTCTATTAGCATACTTGATTTTTTTGATTCATTAGCTATTGTTAGCTGTTTATATGTTACTGTTTTATAGTTTACAATAAGTTGATTTGCATTAATATTTTAAAAGGTGTTAAATTTCGCAACTTAAATTTGGCATTAAAAAAGAATAAAAAACAATATTTAAAGTATTTGTTATATACAGGGTGGATCAAAATACCAAAAAAAAATTAAAACATCTCCTAACCTTCTGACCCGTTGAAATATTTAGGCAATAAAGTTTTAAATTAAATAAAATATTTTATTTTATTAATGTAGATAAACATAGACGCATGAAAGTTGGGATGTTTATTATTTGATATAACCTGAGATAAAAGCCTATCCATTGTGCTAAAAGCTAAATCTAATAATGTAAAAAACACGACAACCGAATTGAACTATATTGGGTGCAATAAATACATGTTTGGAATCAGCTCCCATTACTGACAGATTATATAAGTTTTAGCGTACCCTAAAAGGATTATTAAAGTTATTAAATTTGTAATGACATCTTAGTTTTCACATGTCATTATATATTTGATTTTCATTACAAACTTTTTCACACCTATTTCTTAATTATTTTTCATTAAAACTGTCAGTAGATAAATAAATGTTAATTATTATTTTATGTAATATTAGGAGAAATAAAACAAACTTTAACATATAACAATTGAAAAGGGTTCAACTTTGTCCACTTTATTTTTTTTTATTTTGGGACAGTCCAAGAAGGCTGATGCCTAAGTACTAACGTACCGTGGGTGTCTTAAGTGTGGCGAAAGGGAGTTTGTTTACACAGGACTTAAATATTTGGAGATACTTATAGGGATGAAGGAACGAAGGAAGCGGGAAGTTTGGGGCCTTCTTGGGGAATCCTAGCTTTTTTAAAGCTTACGAGGCTATGGATGTAATGTGCTCGTGCCAGTTGAGGTTATTTTCAAAAGTAACGCCGACAAGATTAAACGACTCTTTGTTCTCCAGAACTTGGCCGCTCATGTGTAACGGATGAGCATTGGCAGACTTTTTTCGCGACAGCGAACATGTCTGTGTTTTGGAGGCATTAAATTGAATAAGATTTTTGGCGCCCCAATTCAAGATAAGTTTAAGGTCTTGTGAAAGAGATATCTGCATTGATCTGCGCTTGTTTTCCAAATCAGAATTACATGGTGGCTTAAGAAATTAAATACTAGAGTGGAGGGTACTATCGTCAGTAAAACTATGAATGGGATGCATTTTAAAAATAGCCTTTTAAACCTCTTAACCTTAAAAACAATATAAATTCCTTTTTAACAGCTTTTGTTGGTTTGGACATAAAATCATTTATGTAAAAAGAATTACATTGACAAACAGAATAACAGATCGACAAAACTTATATATACTATATTTTGCAGTCCGGGAATATTAAGATTTAAAAAATGCAAGTTTCTTGCAATGGCAACACTCTTATTATTGCGAGAAAAATAAAAAAAACCCTTTTAGTATATTCAAAAATAGCGACCTTCTCATTAAAATAAAAAATATACTCAGAATTTTATTAAAACCAATATTAATATTTAGTTTCTAAAATAAATTATTCCTGTCAATAAAATTAAGGTAATGTAGAAAATAAAAAATTGTACAATTTATCTTTAGTACATAGACGTACATCTCTAAAAAGAAATAAAAAGTCCAAACTCCAAATTGGGAAGCCTAACAAATCTGTTACAAGCTTTCAAACAAGGGTTGTGGCTGATTTACAACCTCTCTCTTAAATTAAACGGTTGTCTAAGCAAAATGGTACACCTTTTATAAGGGTATTTTAAAACTGATTTGACTTTGATTTTACCTACCATTTAAATTAAAATGTTTGGGCAAACGTGCCACTCTCCAGGAACGAGTTTAATTTGTGTATTACTGTTAGATGTAGTATCATAGCAATAGCAAATAAATAAAAATAATTGGCTTTTTAAGAAAAATTTAATGTTTATTAAAAAGAAATCATTAATTAAAAATATTATCTTTAAAAAATGTCATCTATTAAAAATATTTGTTAAATAGAAAACCCCTGCTACAATATAAAATAAAATAAATTATGTTATAAATAATGTATGATTCAAATATATGTTTTGTCAAAGGGGGAACAATCAATAGATTGTAACAAATATAACATTAATATCTAATAAAAAAAAGTAACCTCTGTTATTAATAAAGTTATTTTTATTTAATAATAAAATATATAATATTATAAGTACTAAATAACAATATTTTAGAATTAACTAAATAACTAAATCTATATTAAAAAATTAAAAAGTTTGTCAAGTCCTAGGTCTTCCTGGATTGTACCTAGTACCGATGCTGCATTGCCCCGTTGCACAGCTAAACCAATTCTTTAAAAATAAAACTTAAAGATTTTTTGCACGGAATTTTTTCGCAAATTTCATTTATAAAACCCTTAGCTTTATCACCCAAAGGACCAAAAGTTTCAACAGTAAAAGGAATAAACATAAAGCGGTCTTCAAGCTCTGTATATTTTAAATGTTTTTATTTTCGGCAAGACGAACAACCGCACCTACTCAATTAGAAGTTTTATCCAGATAGTATTTTGAAGTGTTTTGGTCAAGTACGTCCCAAAGTAATAGTTTTCCATATTTCCAAGGAATTAAGGTCGTTCCATCTACACGTTTTCCATCGCTAGAGGCTCTAACACAGAAGTATTTTCAGCTGAAATCAGAGCTCTCTTAATAATATCATTTATCTGACTGTGTCTAGAAGAACGCCTCGCGCTTTTTTTGCAGCTTAACCCATGTAGGCAATAAATATCAGCATTTTCACCGAAAACGCATGTGTGCTGTCCACACACAGGCAGACTAAGTCTGAGAGCGATGGAAATATGGAATGTTTTGTTATTTAACAAATTTCCCAAGGACGAAGATGGAAGTGCGTTAATCCAAGCATTACTTTCAGAGGGTTGAAGAGCAAGTAGACGTGCCTTATCTTCACTTGTCTGGCATATGTTTGTAATATATTTGTAAAGAGCTTGGAAATCAAAAGTCAAAACTTTTTTGTTTTTTTTTTAATTTTTT
>JAHBCN010014995.1:0-21607 GCA_019359885.1 Listronotus oregonensis
GCAAGATCACTATTCGTAGATCATTTTTCAAAAATATTTATTAGGTTATATTTTCTTACCTCCGATCATCACAGCCGGGGGGGGTTTCGAAGCTTTTCCAAATAAAATAATCATTGTGATTTATAAAAAAAAATATCAATTCTAGTTTTTTTTTCTTAAACCAATAAAAAAAAAAACTTAGCCAAAATAAAAAAAATTATTAAATAAAAAAAATGCAAATAGCCCACAAAAAAAAAAAACACGAAAGATAATTTAAATCCACAATTTACTTTAAAAAAAAAAATAACACCCCCAAACAAAAAAAAATTTAATAAAAAATTAAAATGATTAATCCATTATTGATTTAAATCAGCTGATTTTGAGTTGAGTCTAGTTTTTTTTTTTTTGAAAATTAACCCAAACAAAAAATGTTAGTTTGACAAACTATATCATTCTTTTTATTGGTTAAGTCCAATGGTAACAACAGAGTAAATATCATGATCATTGCCGCTGGGGCACTCCGAAAATAAGAAAGTAAGTAAACTAGATAAAGAAAGCTTAAACAAGAACATATTAGAACCAGGACACTTTTGTGGGAATTTGTGTACTTGGTTGAAAATTAAAATTTGATTGACCATTAATTTTGCTGCAGGTGAACCAATCACCAGCAAAAAAGCGGTAAGGATATGTATTGGGTGCAGTGGGTTTTTCATATTAAATGTGTTTATACTTTTAGATGTCGAAAAATATTTTTTCAGTTAAAAATATGTTATCACCTTTATAAAGTTTACTCTAAAATAATCTAACACTTAATCTTTGATAACAAAAAACAAATTGCGCACTCCTGGGTTCAAACCAGTTAATAGTAGAGCTAATATTGAAGTCCTTCCATCATTAAAGAAACGATTGCGTGTTGCTATAAGGTGTTAATTTATTTTAAAAGCTGCAATAGCAGTATAATTACTATAAGGTAAGGAATTCAAGATGAAGACAAGAAAATGCAATAATGACTTTTTTAACTTAAAATAACAATATATTTGGACTAAAATTTATAAAAAATAAATATAAAAGTATGTTTTTGGTATTTCGTGTAAGAGTTAATTACCTACCAAGCACGGAAAGTGTTTTTTTTCTGCATGATGATTATTAAAAAAATGGGCCACATTTTCGTGAAAGTTTTTGATTTTATGTTGTTTCTTTACATTTTTACTGTCAACAACGCGACTTCTCCGTTGTTGTTTTCTTGCCCATATGCCGAGTGGTTGTGAATACATTACTAACTGAAACGTTGTATACCAATTGACAAACAATGACAGTGGAAGTGCAAGGTTAAAGTGATATTGAGATCTAAATAGTTGTCACTAAACATGAACAATAATTTTAAAAAAAGTTTAAAAATAATATACATACAAATTATTTGCATCCACTTAAAAATGCATACTTATAGTAAATTATAATCTATAAGAGTACATATTGTAGATTTTTAACCAGATGATATAAAGTGTACATATTTTTACAATAAAAGTTGTAAAATTTTAATTTAATTTTAACAGTGTTATTAAAAACATAAAAATTGCAACAAAACCCACAATATTAAGCTGATATGATGGTTCGAGAATAATGGCCCTGGAATATTACCCTTTTAAAAATTATGAAATTTATGCAGGAAAGGGCTCCCCAAGTACGCCTTTTCGTCTAGTAATGCAGATTCGTATATGATATTACGTCATATGTGTAAATAAATAGATATTTCCTGATCTGAAACTAATCTGCAGAGACACACCATATATAGAATATTTTCTTTTCTAACGCAAAGCTTAAAAATCCATGAATTATAGTTGGAAAAGTAGAACGGCTTCAAGTCGACTGTCATTTTACATCACTGCACATTCTCAAGGAAAACATAAACTTAAAAGACATACACTTTGATTTAATATAACCAGAAATAAAATAACATCTTCTTATTTCAAACAGTGCCAGTTGCAAAAATATTTGTACAGTTAGAAAGCATTGAATCGTAACTGCGATATGCACGTTACATTCAGTTGATGTATGAAAGAAAACTGCTCTGTAAGGCTGCTTATCTGAATTAATAAACAGTTTTGAAATTCCTAACTTGGTTAAAGATCTTCGATCTGGGTAATTGACTTTCGCATAGATTTTACGATGTATATTAACGTTTAGATTTAATTGCTATTGGTTAAGTAAAAAAATAATATTTTTAAAACTTAACAGGTTTTTCCATAAATATTAAATATTGAGTAGGGAAGATGGCATCTTGCTAAAACTTACAAAACTTCTTTATCTTTTATACCTAAAGATACATTTGTAGCATTAATTTCCTTTAAATAGTGTACTTGGTTTCCATTCCATTCCACAAAATTCAATTACCTTGCATAATACTAAGTCTTTAAAATATATATATATATATATATATATATATATATATATATATATATATATATATATATATATATATATATATATATATATATATATATATATATATATATATATATATATATATTAACCTTTATCACGTCAGGTTCAAGGTCAATTGAAGGTCAAGTGAAGAAAAACCATCAGAAAAATTTGAAAAAATTATGCATATGTTCTCGAGGCCGCCAAATCCGAATCGTACGTTTATTTAAATTTATCCTAGAGGCCATTTTAAGGTTATTTTCAGGTGCTTATTTGATAAAAATGTTAAGTACGATTTGAAAAATCTGAAAAAATTCTTACGTATGTTTTGAGGTCGGCGAATTGGAATCTAAGGTCACTTAACCTTTATAAGAACAGGTTCAAGGTCATTTAAAGGTCAAGCGGAGAAAAAAGCAAAGGAAAAATCTGGAAAAATTTATGCATATGGATAGATCTAAAGTGTAAATAAACGCCGGATTCTGATTCAGTTACCTCAAAAATATATGCATGCATTTTTCCAGATTTTTCCAATGATTTTTTCATCATTTGACCTTTAAATAACCTTAAACCAGACGTAATGGAGGTTAACTGACCCTCTCATGGTAATCAACCTTAAAAACCCTAGTAGCATCTAACCGCTTCCAGCGTTCCCGCGTAAATCAAATATTGACCAATGTTATTACAAGGCTCGCATGCATGTCAAATTTGCGTCAATAAATTTTGGGAAGTGTTCTCTAAAGCGTAATTAGTCGAGGCAATAAAGCACTAAAGAGGCCAAAAGTTCGGAATATTTTGTACTAAGACGGTGCACTGGGTGTTCGGGGGATCGTTTCCGCCGTGAAATTCGGATTCAGCGCCCCAAAACAAACCCCTTAACCATTATCGGTTCGCCTTTTTCGATTATGTGAGGAAAACCTTTGGAAATGAGGTCCGCGTCCAGGATTCGGTCCACCAGGTGTTTACGGGGTCGTTTTCGACGTAAAATTCGGATTCAGCGCCCCAAAAACCCCCCATAACGATTTTCGGTTCGTCTTTTTCGATTGTATGAGATGAGGTCCGCGTTCAGGTTCCGGTGCACCAGGTATCCGGGGAGTGTTTGCCGATGCCGTATTTGAATTCACCGATCCAAAAACCCCAGGCGTCGAGTTTCTCTCCTTCCCCGCGTGAATTTTGGTAGAGTCCTACGGAGATGACGTCCATAAGCGTTCCTACCTCCAGATCGGCTGTGGGTCAATTTGAACATTATAATCGTGATCAGCAACCTTGAAAACCCCCCGAGAAGCCGATTTGGGCTAGTTCTGACTCTTATTTACAAAGATATTAAATTTCCAAAAGCCGTCTTTGGAAGCAAATGCAAAAAACCGCTTTCCGATCCGTCTTAGTATTAAAAACTCGAGGTTGAGTGCTTCCTTGCCTCGACTAAAGGTTTTTAAGAGTGCTCCACATAAGAAAGTCACATACATTCGCTTTTTTCGCGGGTCTTTTAATGAACCGATTCAGAACTAAAACTAAACGCATGTCCACATATTTACCAGTTCCAGATTTTTATTTACTGCGAACGACTTTCTACAGATAAAAAATGACGCTCATCTTTTCTAACCTAGCTTTTTAGGTTTTAATTTGTTTATGGTGAAATTATTATGTGAAAAAATAAAGAAAGCCAAAGGACGTAAACTAACTTTTTAAATTATTTTTAAACTAACAACAAACATGTGGCAATACAGAACGTATATTTTTCAAATACTTTTGGAAAGTTCAACAAGTTCTATGAACTTCTTATTAAGTTTACTAATTTCCTCAATACTTCAAACAAAAATTGCAAAAAAATAAACAACTGTAATACAACGTAGGATTACTCTTTCACAAAAACAGAAAACAGCTGACCATCTCGATACTGCGAGTGAAAAGCCAAGCCGAACCGCACAGTCCCTGAACTGGTTTAATCTAAATCTAGAGAGCGTGGTGGTATTTTTTCCCTGCAGTTCATCAGTTGGCATATTTATAATGTAAATTTTCACAAAAAGTAACAATAAAAGGGATAGGGCATCATTTTGCCTATGGTATAGTTCCAGCGTTACCGATTTCAGAGTAATTACCAAAAACGTGGGTATCTGACGCTTTAAGAAACGTGTGGGTATTTTTGTGTGGGTATTTTGGTATAATAACATATTGTTTGTCTTTTGATCCTTTTATCTTGGTATTCTTAATTCCCGTTTTTCTAAATGTAAAGTATTTTTGTAAATACTGGGTGCCACACTGGATTGCAACCGGATAAAAAGCAACTTTTTGGAGAGCAGTGCACTGATCTTTAAGGACAAGCAGTGCAGTAGTGGACATGACATTATTAAAATGGATGTTAAGGTAGTTACAGAAAGAAGTAAGAAAAGTGCTGCTTTCACATAAAGGTCTAGCTTTACGAGCTAATAACTCATCTAGATTCTTAATTTTTTATGAACGGTAATGTTCACAGAAACTAAAACAAACAAATTTCGGAAACTAAACTTTTTTAGGCTTTACTATGAGAAAATTTGGAGTAATTTTCTGATATCTTGTGTAAATTTTTGGCTTAAAAAAAGCATTGATTGGCAGCATTGCATAGTACTGCCAATCGCATGATTTCCTTTGAGGTAAAAGCGGCAAACTATTCAGAATTAATAATGTATTTTGCAAAAAAAATAAATGCAGATTTTATTTAAATTTAAGTTTGAGACAGGACCAATAAGGTAACGATCAAAATAATTTTTTGAGGGTTAAAAAATGTATTTTGCAAAATAACAGTTAGTTTGCACATTTGCTTACATTTTTTTAAACAATTGTTTTTAACTAAATTTACATTCAACATATGTCTTATGTTTTATTATTACAGTAATTGATAACTGCGGGATATTGACAATATTTTCCTTTCGTTTCAAAATCGCTCATCCAATGAAAAATGTTTAAGTGATTAGGACTTAATTACAGTTTTTTAATTGGATATGTAGCATTAAAATCTTTAAATACACTGTAATTTTTCCCTAGATCAACTTAAAATGGAACAGGAAACGCCCAGGGCTGTCTGCAAAAATAATTGCGTATAATTTTCTTTATTTCAAATTAGTAAAATACAAACAAGAAATACATATTTAGAGTCATGCTCCTACTAAGCTAATTATAAGTTTAACAAGACTAGAACTAAGATAGCCCTTTGGCAAAACCTAGAATTTTTAATGTCACGCTGGTTTCTTCCATATTAATGATTTATAATTATGTTCATATGCTACATTATGTTTTGCGAATTTGCCTAAAAAAAGTGTGCAATAATGTAATTTTCTTAACCTGCTTCATTATTTTACAAATAAATCATGGTAGTAAACAACAAAAAAACTAATTTTAAATCTTATGATATAGTAAATGTTGCACCAAATTAGAGAACATTAATGTGTCTTCGTGGTATTACTTCCGCAGTTTTGTATACTTAATCTGGTAACAAGACTTTTTTTAAGTGGGAAATTGTGATGTTAAGTTTGGAGGTAGTTAGCTGAATTACCTTCATGCTTAAAATACATTACAATGTCTTTTTTCAGTATTATATCAGGTAAAAATAGTTATTTTCTTAACCAGTCAATGAAAAATGTTTAAGTGATTAGGACTTAATTACAGTTTTTTAATTGGATATGTAGCATTAAAATCTTTAAATACACTGTAATTTTTCCCTAGATCAACTTAAAATGGAACAGGAAACGCCCAGGGCTGTCTGCAAAAATAATTGCGTATAATTTTCTTTATTTCAAATTAGTAAAATACAAACAAAAATACATATTTAGAGTCATGCTCCTACTAAGCTAATTATAAGTTTAACAAGACTAGAACTAAGATAGCCCTTTGGCAAAACCTAGAATTTTTAATGTCACGCTGGTTTCTTCCATATTAATGATTTATAATTATGTTCATATGCTACATCATGTTTTGCGAATTTGCCTAAAAAAAGTGTGCAATAATGTAATTTTCTTAACCTGCTTCATTATTTTACAAATAAATCATGGTAGTAAACAACAAAAAAACTAATTTTAAATCTTATGATATAGTAAATGTTGCACCAAATTAGAGAACATTAATGTGTCTTCGTGGTATTACTTTCGCAGTTTTGTGTACTTAATCTGGTAACAAGACTTTTTTAAGTGGGAAATTGTGATGTTAAGTTTGGAGGTAGTTAGCTGAATTACCTTCATGCATAAAATAATGTACAGCTTTTTGTGCGCATATCAGGTAAAAATAGTTATTTTCCTAACCAGTGCGCAAAGTATTTTTTTAGTGCGCGACAGCCGTTGCACGAACGACGCGTAGTGGAGTTCAGGCAAGCAGTCAACTGTGTTTTTTGAAATATTATATTCACTAATTATTTATTATAAGGGGTTATTAAAAGCTTGTTTTGTTTTACCTTTTATAGTTTTAACAAGACTGTACTTTTAGTTAAAAAAAATAAAGAATATAATCTTTCCTAATAGGTCTGTTTGTTATCCAGCAATAGAGTACTCTATTTTACACTTTTTTGAAAATAAACCGTTTGCCATCGTCAGTATAATTTAGGACTTGGGTGCTTGGTATAAATTCTGGTGTAAACTAGTTTTCACTTAATTACTCTAACTCTAGAAGTAGGGATGTTAGAGGCATTTTTACTACAAGACTTAAAGTTGTTTGGTTATATACATAGGTAGGTAGGTAGGTTTAAAGTGAGTGGACTTTTTACGACCTCCACTACGACCGCTCGGTCTATTGTGGCTGAAACATTTTTAAATTTCTCCCAATAGGAACGGACGTATAATGAATCCGATACCAGATTGGGAGAGAGTTCTTACATCTCCTATCTCGTTCTGATGTGTTCTGATGTCCTTGTCTCCTGGAGAGAATGACGAGCAGATGATTAGATCCATCATGTCCTCCTCTCCCGGTCTAGTGACGTGGGTGGCTATCAGGTCCTTGTTACAGGAACCAGATGTTCTTTCTGAGGCCGCATCTCCGGCCTATCTGCTTTCTGTTTAAGCCAGGGAACCCTTTTTCCTAAAAAGGCGATTCTGTCCGCCTTCTGTTTGGATTCAGGGAACCCTTCCCAAGCACCTGCTTGTTCGGGATGGATTAGCTCTTCCCCGTGAAACAGGCGCCGGTGACTTCATGGGCACCCTACGAAACGGATTCACCCGTTTCGGTCGGCGCACCTTTGTCTGCTTGTGACCTTGAGTGGCACCTCTCGAAACGGACCCATCCGTTTCGGTCAGCGCACCTTTGTCACTTTTTTCCCATGAAAGCGGTTCTATCTGCTTTCTGTTTGGAGCTAGGGAAGCAACAGTTCACCACGGCAGAGCCCCGCATTACCGCACTAAGGCTAGATACTCTGAAAGGTCGCCCTGTATTTTAGAGGCACCGTTGGAGACACCGTGGAGGCACAGGATGTTATTCACTCATCAGCACGGTATGCTAACACCTTGGGTTAAGCCTTGTGTTCATCTTAGATTCGGATCCCGTTTTATACGCTAGCCAAAAGAGTTGCCGATAACCAGCAACTCTAGCGCATGTTTTAAAAGATCCTACTGGGCCCAACCGCAACGACGATGTGTGAACACAGCGGTTGAGGGTTATATACATAACATACAACTCCATCCATCTTCTTAACTTTGGCTCGGATAATTCACCTATTTACCTATACCGCATCAGATCAATGTCCAAACATACCAACGACTGTATAAGAAATTGAGAGCCTTCAGCATAATGTAATTTCAGAAAATATGTTGTCTATAAAAAAGTCTTTATCTTTCTTGGTTACTTAGTATACTATCGAAAATGATTATCTTTATTGTTGATCATCTAATATTGTTTAAATTTATATATTTAAAACGCAAATCTATATCAAAACCAAAATGTTTTAATATAAAACAGATTTTTATCCGATTCATAAACGATGTGCCTTTTAAAAATAACTTTCAGGTTTTATTTTATTGCAGCCTATTTCTGAAGTGAAATCTC
Organism: Listronotus oregonensis; assembly: GCA_019359885.1. NCBI lineage: Eukaryota > Metazoa > Arthropoda > Insecta > Coleoptera > Curculionidae > Listronotus > Listronotus oregonensis. Next base: position 8,398 of record JAHBCN010014995.1, read on the forward strand.
CGTACTCAATAAAATTTTATTTTTCTTTAATAATATTGCATCGTTTGTTGCAGCTTTGAAGCAATACAAACTATTTTCAAAACCAATATCAATAAAATTTTATGCTCTCATTTCAAAAATACTTATTTCTCTTACTCAAGTCGATATACCGTCCATAAAATCTCATGCTGGTATTTATTTTACAACTTTTTAAATAAAACACAAATGCAAAGTAACGCTGAAGTAATAAAAAATACGGTTGAGCTAATTTTTGTGCCATTGAACGTCGGAGTTTACGAGAATATGGATTAATTGGGTTTTTTTATGGTGGCTACCTGGTACCCCGCAATAAAAACAACATTTAAATACTGTTATTTTTAAGAATATCCAATTACTTGTTATGGTTACAGAATCAATAAATGATGCAAAATTACTGGTTTTATTGTAAATTATAACATACAATTAAGTTTTATACCATTTGCATCATTTTTCGTAATTGTGCTATAATTGTCATCTATAAAGCTGGGTATAACTTGTATAAGCGTAAAAGCTAAGTGTAAGAATTATAAAGGATTATTTGGTCATTAGTGGGTTCCATATAGTGGAGTAAAATTTGGAAGGAAAGTCGCTTAGTTATCGAGAAAAAAAACCGGCGTAAAACCAAACTAAACTTAGTGGGATTCTTTAATAAGGTAATTGTGTACACGAAATCACTTTTTACGACATTTTTTAGTGGTCGAGAACTTTATTATTTCAAAAAAATCCAAAAAAATCGGTGTTCAATGAAACACGTTTTTTAACATCTCCACTGCCATATCTCTAATAATATTTATGATATCAGGTTATTTTTTTAGATTAAAGTAGACACAATAGCGCTTTGAACAAGGTACCACGTGAAGCTGGTTCTTTTTTTGTTTAATTTTTAAAATGGTAGGAAACTCAAAATTGTTATTTTCAGTAGCGTAATTTTAGGCAATCGAGAAAGAAAATTATTATTGAAAATTTATACATACATGCTGCGTACAAATTGTAGCTTATTGAGTCAGTGATATTTTTTTAACGCGCGAAAGTCATATTTTTGCGCGCTCGGCTTAGCGAGCCGGCCGGCCGACTGCGATAATTCTACGGTCTGGTGGGAGTGTAGTAGTTTATGTTTAAACGCAGATCTTATGTCTACTTAAGTTGTTTAGGAAAGAAAACCACCCACGGAATTTGTTATAATACATTGAGCAACAAAAAATTGCGAATGCTTTATGTCTTATAATTAAATTTGAGAAACATAGTACATAAAATATAAACTAGGGCTTCGTTAAACTTTTTTTTAACAGGAATATAATAGTATAATTTCTGATCACAATTCCGGCTTTGGCTTGAGAATGCACCTCTGGCCTCGCTTTACCTCGGAATCCATCTTTCAGGCCCTATAGGCCATTTTTGGCCCCTGGGGCCAATTCCAGACGAGAAGGGCCATTTCTGAGCTCGGAATCGGATTCACCGTCAAAAAATACATGGGAGTACATATCTCCAACTTACTAGTCTGAACATTTATTTTTTTTTTGTAGGGCTGTGTAATATTTCCGTTTTCCGTATGGCAACACTATAAACGTCTTGAAGCGACGCATGTATATATTACATGTAAATCGTAAATAGTTAAAATAAAATGTCAAATAATGACCAATTCTTATAATTTCAATTGCGATTTTCTTGGTAAAAACCAATTCATTCGCATTTTTTATCTTAAATAATAATATATAAAACATATTTTTTCTACTCCTATATTAGTAAGAACCTAATTACACACCGTCTACTTTATCAGTAAATCTCTAATTACAAACACTATACTGTAAGAAGCCAAACTGTGCGTAAGGGCAGTTACGTAATATATATATTACGTAACAGTTCCACAATCGCATTAGCCGCGAGCCCCCAAAATCTTGAAAACTTTCAATAGATTTTATGTAAAGCTGGCTATGAAACAAATAGCATCGCCTTGACAACGCAAATTTTTGTATTATTATTTGTATTGTTACTTAAAGTTTACATAATCTTCTGCTTTTATTTATAAAAAAACTAAACATAAAGTCGTAGAAAAAGTATAGTACACAACTCGAGTGGTAAGCCGCTCTTTCGAATTACGGTACTCGCTCACGCTCGTACCGTAATTTTCGAAATCGTGTGTAATGGGCTTCTTACCACTCTCGGTATGTAATATACTATTACATTGCAAATTTACAAATCACCTAATTCTGTGGATGATTTTCTTTAGCAGACCCAAAAATGTAATATGTATGTAGTTATTTAGGCGCTTCATTACTAGCATTCTTCGTAAATTTCATCCATTTCTGCCTCAAAGTCTTTAATAATGTTATTGCAGGAACAAGATTTACACTTCTTACAACATTTTAGGCCTTTTTTCACACAAGTACATGTTGGAAATTTAATTTTGGGTTGACATAAAGCCATTGCACTACGTAGTATGGCAGCAGCTCGTAATAAAGATTGACATTGAATTTTGGACATTTCTTTAGGAAGTAAAAGATCTATATGAACATCACTACTAATACTTGCAAAAGAGGTAGATATTGTCGAATTTTTTTTGAATAGGTTTGAGGCAGTATTGGAAACCATTTTCCTATTTTTATGCGATTTTATGGTTCTTTCAGATACGTAGTGGCTGTAACATAATTTATGATATATCGCATCAAACGCAAATAAATCTTTATAGCCCGTTAATTTAGATATCATATTAATGTCATTTCTATTCCTGACAGCTATTAATTTTTTGATACGAAGCTTTTTCACTACCTAAAAAGATTTAGTACTATGTAAAGAAATAAATCCCTAAACATTATTTATAAGGATAGAATTTGTATTTTGTTTCATTTCAAAATATAAACTAATATAATGGGTACCAACTATACTATGAAGGTACATAATATTATTTAAATTACTAGTTTAAACAGATTTTTTAATAAACTTCTCTTTTTTTTATTTTTACTTGTGTTGCAAAAAAGCACATTTATCTAGTATTGAAACTATGGCGTTTAAGTTTAGTGCCACAATAATTTGAAGGATCGGCGCCACTATCTAATTGCAAAATATGATAATAGTTTTGAGAATTTCTGTAAGGTTTACGACAGTCTATATCAGAGGTTCCCAAACTTATTTCGTCTAACGCCCACTTTGAAAATCAGTTATTTTGTAGCGCCCCCCCATTTTTTTTCACCCTAAAAATCTCAATAACATAGTAGTCTTGTCTTGAGTTTAATTAAACCTATATTCTAAACGACATTTTTTTACCAGAGAGAGCACTATTAATGCAACTTTACAATATTAAGAGTATCTTTTGTTCAAAATTAACAACAATCAACATTGAGCAATAATAATTCAACTTTTCAATATTAAGAGTAGCGGGCGGAGTGGCGGGAGAGCGAGCGAGTGCGATGCGTGCATGCGGCGGAACGTCACGTCTAGAGGTGGAAAGTTCGAATCTTTTTACTAAATCGATTCATTTGATTTATTCACTTGAAAAGATTCGTTCGCAACCGATTCATTTTATTATGATGCCGGTCGGACTCGGTCGGTTTTTGAATTGCACAAAAAATGTGATAGTGTTCTTAAATAAAGAAATTATTTACATTTATTTTATTTTGGTATAATTATTATTAAAAAAATATATATTTGAAATAAAACTTTCAAAAACTATAATTAATATAGCCTACAAATGTACCTCCAAATTAGGTCTTTGTTCAAAAGAATAGTTAAAACAAAAAAAAAGTTCTTTTAATTGCCAAATAGGTATATAGCAAAACTGACTCAAACCGACAATACGCATAAATTGTTTGCCTAATACACCTCTGGTAATGTGAGCAAAATCGAAATATAACAAACCGCTCGCCACTTGCCAATGATTCGTTTTTTTTTTGAAGGGACGGTCGCGAGCCGCGGCTGTGTATTTGGGCTCCTGCACTCCGCAAACACGGACCAACGAACGTTGACGGACTAAAATACAGAATTGCACAAATAAATCGTACAATATTTGTTCGCGCCAAACGTGAATTATAATTGAACTTTCTAATTTTAATTTTATTTTTCCTTTCTTTTTACTAGATTAGGTACATAAAAAAATCCCGCGTTCGGCAATTGCTCTGCTTGGCCGCAACAATATATACATATTTTTAACACGTGTCTTTGGAGGTGGACACCTCACCTGCGACACTTGAAGACACACGAATATCTTTCAGTGTTTGATACCTGTTACTAAATATCCTAAGATATAAATAGCGTTGTAAACGCATTAAAAATATTAAATATTTAACATATTTTTAATTTATATTCATACAATAAATAGAATAAAAATATGAAATAATAAATGGATGTTGTGTAGTAGAAAGATTTTAACTTCAGTGAATTTTAAAATATGAAGTAGCTGAAGTTACAAATCCCCCATCGCCGCCCAAAATCACATCAGCGCCCCCAATTTTTTCTGGGTCCCTTACCGCCCCCCTCTAGGCCTCCAGCGCCCACAAGGGGGCGTTGTCGCCCACTTTGAGAAAGACTAGTCTATATGATATTTTATTTTTATTTCGCCATTTAAAATACAATTTTTTTTTTGACAAAATTTCTTTTGCTAGATTGTCCTGCATTTTTTTCAGCACTTGATGGTAACAATCCTTGGATTTTAGGTCTTTGTATCACAGATTTGTATCCATCATACACAATTTTCTTACAAATTATGAGCTTCATTGTTATGGAATTCTCAGTACATAGGTACAGCACACTCTAAATTTCGACAACCACCACTACTAATGTATTATTACGCACGCTATCCGCATGCGAGGTCTATTGGGTCCTGATGATACCTGTTTCCAAACGATACGCTCTAGGAAAAAATTTTTTTTTCAAAAACTTTTGCTATTATTTGGCTATATTTTCTTCGCTGCATGTATAAAAATATTTTCAAAAATAAAAAAGTTTATCGATTGCTGAAAATTTCAATACAAAAAATATATATTTTTAGTTTATTTGATTTTTAGATGAATGAAAGTGCGAATTGTGCCCAAACAGTTTATAAGGTTAAAAGCGCTACAGTGTGGGCTTTAATTTGGCACAAAAAAACTTTCGGTCTCTTTGATAGTTTTAAAGTTATGGCGGTGGAAACACAAAAAAACATTTTTCTTTTATAATTTAAAAAAAATTATTTATTAATTTAAAAAGTTCGAGACCACAAAAAAATGTCGTAAAATACGATTTCATGTGCCCGGTGACATACTCAAAGAAACGTTACTGGTTTGACCTGGTTCTACGCCAAAAAAAAAAAAAAACGACACGATAGACTTACGGAATCGCTCCGCTAATAGGCAAATCACTGAAAAAATGGACCAGCGATTATTACCAACAGGTTTAGAGTTATACAGTATGTCCGGCGATGTGGTAGACAAGAGGGCAAACGGACCAAAATTTATGTTTTTCGAGAAAAAGTCATTTTTTATAAAAAGTTTTGCTTGCCAAGGAAATACGATTGCCGAGAAAATAAATTAAAAATTGTATACAGGGTGTCCCAAAAGTTAAAAAAATCAATTTTTTTACAAGAATAAAGTACCTTATTTCAAACTTTTCAACAAAATGCTGCTTAAGTAAATTGTTTAAAATTATCATATCTTCCAGGATCTTGGTTTTCATTAGGTTTCGATGGTAATCATTTTTTCGGTTTAAATTTGCATTTTAGTAAAACGTTCTGTAGTCATACCTTTGATTTTGTATACCTTTAAATATCACCTTTAAATAGGTACTTCACAAATAAATTCTGACAATGTCAACCAAACCAGACCTCACAATCAACTTTTACATATTTTATAATTTTTTACAAATGTTAACAACGGAGCAAAAAATACAAGATACAAAACATAGAAACCATTCATGATTAAAATTATTTAAGACCAAATTCACAAAACTAGATCCAAATCAAATAATTTAAGCTTAACAACAATTATGTTTTTCGAATTATTCAAATATTGCTCCACCCCGAAAAACGCAATTTTCCAGTTGGGCCTTAAAATATCCAAATCTGCGTTGCATTTCTTCTAGGGATATTGCTTCCACAGCTTGTATAATTCTTTGATTTAAAATGTCCTCATTAATTGGTATTGGATTAGCATAAACTTGGCAACTGTTTTAGGCGGCAAATACATATCCGCTAACGTGAGGTCGGGGCTTCTTGGGGGCCATAAAACTAGACCATTCTGCTTAATTGTCCAAATTTTAAATCAAGCCAGCCCTTTACTTCTCTAGGAAAATGGGCAGAGCATTCATCTTGCTGAAAGTACATATTACCTCGATAATCGAATGGCAATCGTTCCAAATGATCAGAAAATTAAGTATTTACCATATTTAAATAAGAAATTATGTTATAGTAAATACGTAGTCAATCCGAATAGCTAAATAAAAGACTCACATACCGGTACTGCTCAATTCACCAAAAAATCCCCATAAAAATGACCCAACCTGACCCAACTTTATGATGGTCAGACCCCATATGAATATTTTCTCGCATGCACAGCCGCTTCTAGTCGGTCAAATATTGTTTCATGGACACAATAATAAAAGAATATAAAAAAATGTCTGGCTTGCTGTAGGCACCTGCATTTGCATTGTCAGCTAAATTTATCAGTGCTGTGCTTGTGATGACTTGTCGATCAAAATATAAGGAATTGAAATTGGTTTATTCTTCGTTCTTTTGAATTTTAGCGAATGACTAAGAGTGTCGTATTTTTCTAAATGGTTTTGTTATTGTTGTTTTACTGTTGTCATTTAAATATTTTATCAAGATGGCGTTGTGGAGACCTATAATGTTTCTGATAATAAAACGGACAATGTAGAAGCCGATTTCATGACGGAGCCATCGGAATTTTTAAATAAGGACTTACATGTTCAAGTACAGAAACTTATTTTAAATATTTACACTTGCTTAAAAATTGAAAATCAGCTCACTAAACTTGCTCGTACTACAATTTACACAGTTATTAGAGAAGGAGATACCATCGACCATTCCGTAAAGCGAAAAAGAGCTAACCAGAAGCTTAAAAAAGTTGATAATGGCGACAAAGATGTTATACGCCAAATAGTTTATCAATTTTGCGAAGAAAACAAAGTCCCAACATTAGAAATGATTCAGGATAAGTTTCGGAATTATCCAGATTATGAATATAAATCTTTGGACACCTTGCGTAATATTTTGCTAGATTGCGGCTTCAAGTACAAAAATTAAACCAAAGGATGGTTATAATGGAATCGTCTCGTATCGTAGCATGGCGGCAAGAATATTTACGTAAAATTAAGGAATATCGCCAATCAAAAAGGGAGATAGTGTACCTGGACGAAATTTGGTTCGACACACATGATCTTGTTAAATATGGTTGGGTGGATCATAGTAATAAGTGTACACTAAAGGGGCCCTGTTCTCGCGGAAAACGAGTAATTATATTACACGCAGGCAGCAATAAAGGTTTTGTTCCTAAAGCTTTATTATTGTCAGCTAAAAATATAAAGAATTTATCGGTGGACTACCATGAAGATATGACCACCAGTCTATTCGAAAAGTGGTTTATTGAACAGTTGCTGCCGAATCTGTCTCCAAATTCTGTCATTGTTATGGACAATGCGTCTTATTATTCACGTTTAGACAACAAAGTTCCCAATAACAACACAAAGAAGGATGATATTCTTAAATTTATGGAAAGTAAAAAATGGAAATTCCTCAAAAGTCTACAAAAAAGTTGTTATTGGAAGCTATAAAAAAGAGAACTTTAAAAAGGAATATGTTATCGACAAATTATGCGAGCACATGGTCATACTATTTTACGTCTTCCCCCTTATTACTGCGTATTTAATCCAATCGAGATGATTTGGGCTGCAGTCTAGAACAAACTAAGGAAATATAATCAATCCCCAACTGACAGTGCTTTCGTACTAGAAAATATAAGGGCAGTTGATAATGAAGTAAATGACAGTGGTATATGGATGAAATGTGTTCAGCATGTCATAGTGAAAGAAAATGAATATTGTATTTTACCGGTCATTGACCCCTCTATTATAAACCCAAATTCTGATTCAAGCTCTGAAAATTCGGATAGTTAATTTTGACTTTTCATCAATTATAGGAAATAAAATAAAATCATAAAGGGGTGAGTGTTTTTTTATATATTTCTTATATTATATAATACCTACTAATTAAAAAAAATGAGTCCGCGTAACTATAAATAATGAGAAAAATTTTCATTATTTTATGTTAAATGCTGCACGCCCATGCCTTATAAAGAAAATGCCGCCTCTAACCGGCGTTTCAGTTTTTATGCTGTTCGGATTGACTTCGTATAGACTTTACAAGTATTTTCAAAGAAATACAGTCCTATTATACCATAGTACGAAACTGCGCACCAAACATTTACTTTTTTAAAATACTGACCTTGAGTTGCTATTTTAAAGAAAGGATTAACATCATTCCAATAGCGAACATGTTGCAATTCTACAGTTCCATTCGTCGATAACGTGGATGTAGTGTTACATTTTTGAGAAGAAAATTTAACATGTTAATTTTGATTTTACCATTTTAAGTTTGAGCCAAGAAGAGCACAAGAAGCCTATTTAACTTTTTTGGTAACACTAAAAGTTACAGAGATACCTTATAAAAATATCGAAAATGAGAGTTTAAAGGAGAACGTAAGAAAGTTTAATTTGTATAGTTTTCTGGTATGGTCGATTTATATTAATTTGGTAATAACTATTGAAAAAATTAATAAAATAAAAATGTCTTTTAACTGTAAAAAATGTATTACAGTTTTAGCAGCAGTAATAGAAATTACATAATTATTTACATTTTAAAGGAAAGTAAACAGTATTTTGCATTTTAAATACAATACCAATATTCAGTCTATTATCTAATGAATAGTTAATTTTCTTTGATTAGACTATTTTGATTTTGTCTTTTAAACTTAGCGTACCCACCTATATAAAGGAAAAAGATAATTATATTAAAGAATATTATTTATTGTTTGTTTTGCGTTACTATTTTGATAAAGATAAATAATTTGCACGAGTCTGTAACCTGATACCTGGACCGAGCGTATGTGCGAATAATTCAATGAATATTTTTAAATTTATCCCAATAATTTCAAACTACTAAATTATCTCACATAACGCAAAACAAATATGTTTTAAGATTAAGAAACGTAAACAAATTTTTCCTACGCCCTTTTACCTTTGTCATGAGAAATATTACAGTTTAAAGTGATACATTATCATAAAAATAACTACAATGGTTTTCCTCCATTACCGTATAACCGAAAACAAGAAACAACTAAACATAGAATTCCACAAGACTCAATTACAAGTAGAGCCATGTAAATGCGCAATAATGAGCTCAATTAACTCTTTATAGCCCGAATTAAAATGCCGCGAGGATTACTGGAATTATTTTAAAGCCTGCACACGAAACAGAGCAAACACGGGGAATTGGACAATATTTTTTAAATCTGCCTTAGGGTTTCAGCAAAAAGAATAAAATATTTTTTAATAATAGCGGTAAATAAAATGCTTTTAAAATAAACAAACAGTCATAAGCATGTCAAAATAACCGCATTAGCTTCTGGTTTGGTAGAAAAACCGGCATACAAATTGAAAATATGAATTTTTTAAAAAGTTGATAGTTTAAGCGGTTTTCCGACTTTTCTTTGCGAAAAATACAGAGTGTACAACTAAGAAAGGAGGCCAGCTGTATCTCAGAAAATATTTATCGCACAGCGTTGGGGAAAAAATATTGTTAGTAAAAGTGGTCAAGAGAAATAGCTGGAAATTATCTTCAAGTTTCTGAAATGGCCGCTAGGGGGCGTAACTGCAATCTTGAATCTGAAATAGTGATGTTTCTGTGAATTTTGCTATACTAACCTAACAAAAAAATACCTGATTTTTAAAGTCGAGGATAATCTGAACCTTTTTTGTTTGACAATTTTTGCTATGCCTCCAAAAATAAGGTAGTGGGGGGTATTCAAAGGTTTCCGTCAAACACACCAGGTATCTTCGAAACGGCTGAGCCGATTTTAACAAACTTGAACTAGTTGAAAAGAGCTATTCTTGGGCTATAAATCTTAAAATATTTAAAGTATTGATAGTTTCACACGTCGCCGCTAGAGGGCTTTTTTCGACATTTCGACAGAAATTTCGAAAAAATTAAATGCATTGATATATTTTTTTCTCTATGAAAAAGTAGCTAAATAATGGCTAAACAAGCTCGCGAAAACCGTATCTCGATATCTTGTTCCTCACCTAAAATTTAGGCCAAAGAAAATTTTATTCGTCAATATCTCAAAAACTATAAAAGCTTCCTTTCTTAGTTGTACACCCTGTACATTTTTAAAGATAAGCAGAAATCAGTTTGTATATTTTTCTATTCTTTACAAAAATTCTGTTGAGAGTATCTCAATGAAATTACAGTTAAGTTAAAAAAAAATTCTCTAAAAGAAGAAATGGCTACTTTTTTATATAAAAAAACACAGAAAAGCTACTTTTTGTACATTTTTTGGGTTCTACGTCCCTATTTTTTTTTTAAATGGTACAGTGGTTCAATGTTAAAATTTAATTATCTCTTTAAGCTGCGCTATAGGCACTAACGTTTTGTGAATCTCTTTTTAGAAATGTATTTGCTTGAATTGGTTATTTTAACAAAGCTTTAAAATGAATTAAGACTATGTTTCGTTTTCTAAATGCTAATTAATGTAATAATTTAAAAAATATTAAGAATGTAAAAAAAATAAAAATTAAATTGGTAGAAAGTACAGAATATGCAAAATGTCTTGATACACATGGATAAATAAGAGGTTCCTATAATAATAAAAAATAGATTTAATAGGGAGCGAATAAAGTGTATAAATTATCTTAACCGAAAGCATGTTATAAAAAGATATTAGTATTTTAAGACGTTAGATTCTGTAACTAATTTCCTAAAAAAAATGTTTTATTTAAGGTTTATTAGAATATTTATAAAACTTTTATTAGACTGTTTATTTCTTTATAGAGTTACATTTTTGGAGAGTTTGCATTTAAGAAAATATATTTATTTCTTTACTTGGAAATTGCTGTAAATAGTTTTTCTTCAAATTAACCAAGTTGCAGGTAATGCAGATTTGATATTTAAAAAATAAAAAGCAATCAAAGTAAAAAGTTTCAGGCTTTATCAGCTGTAAACGCATGAAACTTGCGCTACGTGTTGGTCTATCAGGAAATGAGAGCTAATAGAAAAGGAACTTTATATGCTAATTAATTAGATCAAAAACCACAAAAATATCACTTAAAAAAAGTTGGTTTCTAACAACTTGTGAGATTCGGACAATAAATATATATATTTTTTCTATAGTTGCACCAAATACTTTTTCTAATGCGTTGATTTTTAATTTTTGTGTCCGTTTCTTGTTATAATATTGAAATACAAACCATTAAAGATCCTCTTAGGGCCCATGTTATAAGATGCCGATAAAGAATTTTTTTATCTTAAATTAGGGACTGACAAATTTCGGTGGTCTTTGTAGAATTAAAAGAAAAGCTAAACTAAGGATAACAAAGGTCAAACTTAATAGCATTTAGGTTATAAAACACACTAAATAAACATGTTATCTTAAAGAATTGGGGAAGTCAGTGTAGTGAAATATCAAGTCAAATAAAAATCAACTTAATAAAAAGTGTAATATAGTTTCTACGACATTATAATAATATAACTATTGGCGTGTGTTCCTACTATAAAGTTTTCAGGTAGCAATATTAATCTTTTTAATATAGTAAACTTTTTTTTTAAATTTATACTATAGAAAATCAGTTGTGCATCTGATTATTGTGTAATTAATACTATTATCCAAATTTAAAATATCTAATAAAATTATTAAAAAAAAAAATATGTTATTTTGTCTTTTATTTATTTTATTTATTTAATTAGCGCGTCAACCTCTTAGGGTTATTAGCGCACATACATTAAAATAATCCAAACATTATTAGATATTCTAGGTTTTAAAAATACATTTAGCAACTTAATTCATTATTATTCTTAATTAAAGTTCATTGATTAGACCAGTGGTAGTTAGGAATCTTATGATGGCGTTATAGTCACAGTCTTTTCCAAGTGTTTTTATAATGTCCAGGGGAATCTGACATGCCTGTCTTAGATGTTGTATACTTAAAGGAGTTTTGCACTGTTCGCTTTGGGGTTGGTCTGATCGCGTTATAAGAAAACTGTGGGTTAATTTGGTATGCCCTATTCTTAAGCGAGAGATAAGCACTTGTTCTTTTCGTCGCACTGGGATATTAGGCCAGGGTAACACTGTGTCTTTTATTTTGCGAAGTTTAGTAACCGAATGATTCCATTTTAGTTGCCACGCACTAGTAATGTGGTTTTTAATAAACTGTTTAGCGTCAGTTACTGTCAGTCGATGCACAACCTTTGCCTCTGGAATTTGGACCGCACAACGGGCTGCTCTGTCTGCTTTCTCATTTCCAACAATACCAATATGTGAAGGAACCCATATTAATTTAACTTCTTTTTCAGCAACTGCGAGGTCATAAAGTAGTTTTTTAATTATGTTTGTTATTGAGTTTTTACTGTAGATTTTCTGGAAGCTATTAAGTGCACTAAGAGAGTCAGTAATAATTAAAAATCTTTCCTTTTGTTGGTTTTCCCTAATGAAAACTAGAGCTAGAAGAATAGCATAAAGCTCACCCGTAAAAACACTGTACATGGGATGGAGTTTAAAATAGAGAGTGTCTTTTGATGTTACAACAGCAGAGCCTACTCCTTCTACGGACTTGGAAGAATCTGTATATACCTGCTCATATTGTTGGTGATTGTATAATATTTTATTAAAGGTGTTTCCAATTATGGTTGGATTATCTTTAGCTTTATCATACCTTAAAAGCGTTTTGTCCACTAAGGGCATTTTAAGTATCCATGGTGGTGGTATGGTAATGTTTAAATCTTCAAGGTACCTTGTTAGTCTTTGTCTTTTGTTTTATGGTTTATTAACATTTTTTTTACTTTCCCTGTTATGAGGTAAGTATTGTTACTGCAAAAAATTGCACCTCGAGGATTTTCTGGGTCACAATATATTGAGGTTCCTAGATTATAAAAATCACAGTTTCCTTTTTTTATTTGTTTATTCATCTCTGTCTGTTGTCATTATAAATAACTGGTTCT
>JAHBCN010014996.1:0-21677 GCA_019359885.1 Listronotus oregonensis
AAAAAAAAACAAAAGAGTGGCATAATTAAAGAGGTTAGTATCATCACAGTGCATAAAAAAATATATAGCATTATTTTTTTAATATATAGGCCCTTTCCCTTTTAAAATTTTTTTTATAGAAAAAAAAACTCACACTTATGATCACCTGCTTAAGATTATAGATATTTTAAACAACCCTTTAAAAAAAAAAGGGTTTCAAGGGGGCCAACTACAGTATTTTTAGTGTCATTTTTTAAAGTAAATTTATTTTTTTAAGAAAAAAAAAACATTTGACATAAAATACAGTGTATAAATAAAACACTTCTTTACTGATTATTTTTTTTTTTAATAAAATGCTATTTGTCCATATTCATGTTCTGTAAATTCTTTAGGACCTTTTTATATTGTATGCATTTTTTGCTAATTCTTATTGTAACTTTGGGTCTGGTTGTTATTCAGAATTAGTTAACATTTTTTGTAAAAACCAAAATTATGAAATAACCCGATAAAACTTACATAAAAAATGTGAAATACTGTACACAAATTTTGAAAAACAGAGGCCTTTTTTGACTTTTAAAGAATCCATTAAAAAAATGTTTACTTTAGGTTCTAAAGACAGCACGGCAGTTATTGGGTAAAATTATTAAAGTTTTTTGGAAACAAGTTGGTTTTTCATTTTAGCATTTCCATTTATTTTCTGCCAAGTCACCTGGATCTTCTTGCCCTTTTCTTTAAAAAAATTTGTAATATATATTATATGCATATTTGTAACGTATTCTGCTTTCTTTATCCTTACTAAAATTAAAAAAACATTATGGGGGATTTCAATATTCTGAGCTTTTTACAAGAAAAAATCTAACCCATAAATATTTTTGAATTCATACAATAATTCCCTTGCATAGTATACTGTTTAATAATTATGTTTTTTTAAAATTTTAATTTAATTCATAAAACTAATATTATTCATCCAAAACCATTTAATTAAATTTTTGTTTACAAACAATAATGGGTTTTGTTCCAACAGCGCCAGAAACCGTTCAAAAATCACCGAACGATCACGCTCATGCGCAGTGATTAAAACGCATCCCAATTTAATCACTGCGCATGGCGGGTTTGGGCAAGTGTGTTGGAACAAACCTATTTCATAAAGTACAAATGATGACAAATGACAAGCAAAAGCAACCATGGCGGCGCCCTACATTAACTTTTCGCGCAGATTGAAGCGCTTTCTCCTCTTCTCTATTTCTCTGGTCTAAACCCAAAGGGGGATAAACCTAACAAAGGGGTGCTCGATCCCCTTTAAGCCCATTAAACCAATTTAAATGTCAATTCGGTATTTGTGACTAATCTGTTTGCCTGTTTGTTTTGTTTACAAGTAATATAAAGTCTTAATTTTTAAAAATATTATACATTACAGTTCTAATAGTAAGTACATATCCAAAATAGTTTTTAAAAGTTGAATATTTAACAAAAATTAATAAAATAAATCTGCCTTCTGGGCAAAATGGGCAAACGGGTGACGTCCAAACATAACCTATATCTGCGAACAAATAGTAAAAATCGAGCACTCCTTGTTAAGTTTACTACCCTTGGTCTAAACCATCTGATGAATTTAACAACACGCCTTTTAAATTATTGAGGTTATAACCTATAACTGTTAGATTAGTAAACACAAACATTAAGATGTAAACAGATTCTGTGGTATAAAGTAAACAAAGAATAAACTTTAATTTTTGTAACGATTTTATCGAGAATTGAAGACTTAATTGTGGAAAGTTACCATGAAGCCACGTGTTTCTCCCCAAGAATTAATGCAGCATGTGAGGAATACAAAGATTTTTGATCGAGTGCTTGACAAGGTGCAAATAATACTAATGATCATAATAAACTCATAAACATGATTGACTTAGTATTTAGCTGATTTTTATTTTTATTTTATTGCGTGTTTTACTACCAGAATACAAAAATCATATATTTTATGTCCTACTCGAATATTATTTCATAATACCATAGTTACCATTTGGCCCTAGGGCAGAAGTCACCAACCTTTTGAGATGGAGGAGCCAAAAGTTACAATTTACAAAATTTTTCAGTTTTTAAAAAGCTTTTAAGATTTTTATTTCAATATTATGGTATTTAATTAGGATTAGGTATATAAATTTGATTTTTGTTTTAAAATAAATAGCGTTAAATATGATAAAATATTTATTCATATAAAAACATACAAATGTTTCACACAAAACATATTAAAGTATTTGAGCTAGCTCTGCTAGAATAATAAAATTAGTAATCAAATAATATAACTATGTTTATCATCTCATTTTTACAATAATTACATCAATCATTGCCCTTGCATGCCTTTTGAAAGTTTCGTTAAATCTGGCTCATAACTTAATGTTTTCGGTTTCAAGCATGCCTCTAGATTTTTATTTGTTAATTGGTTTCCTACTTTACTTTTTAATATATTAATCCAAGAGAACCCTTGCTCGCATGAATATGTTGACTTGAATATCGTCAGCAATCCAAATGCCAACTTCTTTACCTCACTGTAGCATTCTGGTACACTTTTCCATGCGTCAAATATGAGTGCCTCAACTTGCGGCATTTCTTTTAGAGCTGTCTACTTATGCAGCGTAACATGCTTGGTTTTCTGGACGTTCATCTTTACTAACTTGCTCTTGAGTTCTGTTGCTGTTTCTTACGAGCCACAATAGACCGATCGGTCACGGTGGAAGGGTGTTATACCCACTCACTTTAAACCTACAAGCGATAAAATTAACACACATAGAACGGCGCTTCAAGGAAGACTTACTGAAGACTGAACACTACTGTCCGCTGGGTTGCTGGCTGGGTGGTGGTAGAGACGGAGGCAGTCGTCACTTCGGCAGTGGCAAGCATATGGTCGTCGCCACGGGGCTGGATACAGGACGGCTGTGGCGCTGGGCCTGATGCCCAAGCGGCTGTCAGCTGTCCATATACTCTCTACGACTCTCTACTCCACCTATTCTTACTGTTCTCTGTTGAGTGTTATTATCCTGTTTAATTTTTTCTTGCAGTATAACATTTTTTATGAGTTTTGAAAATAAAATAATATAATTATTCATATTTGCGCATGGAACTGGAGAGCCGCATCTTGGCATCAAAAGAGTTGCATGCGAGCCGCAGGTTGCCCACCCTTGCCCTAGGGCATTAAAGAAGTTTCTAATGCCCTTGGGCATTAAGAAAAATAAATATAAGTAAAAAATGGTATATAAATAATATATAATACCAAATACACCAAATAACAGAGCCACTTTGTACATCAAAAAAGTTTCATTGGGAGGGTCAAGAATGAATTTTAGCACTTCTTCTCGAGTTAAAATTTTTCGATTTCTTTGCTTCATATCCTTTGGATCCTTGCTTAAGATGCTGGCCTAACTTGCAATATTTTGCTATGTCTATATTTTTATTAACTATATATGTCTTCTTTAACATTGAAAATTTCGTCCATAGGGAATTAGGACTGAATGTTCCAGACTATAACCGATATACATAATTAGTATTTTAATAAAATTTACAACAGCAATTTTAACATACCAATTCCTGGAAATATAGGTAGAAGCGTCTCGTTGATAATTTTTACATTATTATTTTTCATCCAATCCCCAAACCTTTTATATTCTTTATCATAGGCTTCTTTAGGATAAGATTATCCAAAGCTTTGGCAGCATTCACAGCAATTAAATCCAGAATCAACAGAAAATCCATTATTTTTTTATGAATTTCAGTTGTGATTTTGACACAGCACAACAATGAACACTTATTACCTTTGTTTATTTAGCAACTATATAGGTAAAAAATCTTTCGTAATTTTGATTTAATTTTACTTTAACTTGGAATTATCTGAAGTAGGACATAAAATGTTGTATGTACCACGGGCATTACTTCATGTCTATACCCTCGGGCAACTTACAAACTTGTTGCCCTTGGAGGCATAAACAACTTCATAATGCCCGTCATACATAAATAACTATTAAAACGTTTATAAATTATTTAATAGTAGTCCGGTCAAATTAGACCAAAAAATAAGAGGGAAGGTACATAAATTTACATTAAGCTGAAAGTGAGTAATATTGTTCAAAACATAATTAAAAATAACATTTTAAAATTCCTCATCGTTCCGGTACGTGGAAAAAAATTGACTCGAGGTCAAAGGTAAAAAAAATGGGTTTTTCGCGATTTTCTTCAAAACGGTAAGTTTTATCGTAAAATTACCCTAAAATTACCTAACAACATTAGAACACGACCGGCCTTGAAAATTCGTGCGTGCCAGAGAACAAAACAGTCCAATTTATTTGCAATCACATTTAGCACTGCATCCCTTTTTACAGTGGCAAAAAATTGTTTAGCAGTTTTTCCGGCGCAGGTGGGAGTAAAGTTTGAATTGGTTCTAATGTATTATCGACCTCTTACAACCCCAATCTTTTGGGTTTAGCTGATAACCAAGCCACACTTGAACCTCCCAAAAAAAGATGTTGATGACCAGCAACTGAGGTTGGAGGAAGACAATACGACATCTGCATTTTACAGGAGGGCTAAAACAACAGTCTTTAAAATGTTTGAAAAACAAGATTTAGTTTAATGTGTTAAAGTTTTTTAAAAAAGTAATTTAACTTCACAAGAAGTAATTACCAACGGAATTCGCTTTCTTCTTTGTATGTACGGAGCTAAAAAAAACTACCTGGTTAGATAAGTATTGATATGCATGTTTTGTTAAAAACACTCGAAATAAAAAACAAGTGCAATTAGCTTGTCTTACTCCAACCTCAGTTGCTGCCCATCAACATCTTTTTAGGTATATTACCAAGTTCAAGCGTGGCTTGGTAATATACCTGTTAGCTAATAAGCTAGACCCAAAAGATTCGGGTTGGAAGTTGGTCGATAATACATTAGAACCAATTTAGACTTTACTCCAACCTGCGCCGGAAAAACTGCTAAACACAATTATTTGCAACTGTAAAAAGGGATGTAGTTCTAAATGTACTTGCAAAAAGTGGGACGCATGCACGAATTGTCAAGGCCGGTCGTGTTGTGATGTTGAATCACCAACAGCAGAGGATTCGTTTGATACTGACGAACAGAAATGCTATACATCGCAACACATATTGACGCAATTCACTTACAGCCAGGTTAAAGAAGAAGAAGAAGGAGATCAAGAAGAAGAAGAAAAAGATCAAAAAGAAGAACAAGAAGACGAAGTAATTGAAGATTATAAATCGGACGAATAAATTTTTCCACTGTTTTTTAATTTCCATCCTTTTATCAATTTCAACTCTTGCGAATATCTGTTATTATGCAATAGTTTCCAATTAAACAGAATCACAACCGACCTGTGGAACAGGCCTACTGGGGAAACTACGTAAAAAAAAACACGCTACCCCAGAGGTGGTGCGGAAACGTGTGACAATGACGCTTACAACTTTTTGAATCATTATATCTCAGGAACGATGGCTTTTAGGAAAAAAATATTCATACCTTTTTTATAGATAATTTTATGATCTACAATTTTTGTTTGGGGTAGTTTACGATAAAATTTACCGTTTTGAAGAAAATCGCGAAAAATCCATTTTGTGACCTTGACCTCGAGTCATTTTTTTTCCACGTACCGGATCAATAGGGAATTTAGAAATATTTTTTTAAATTATGTTTTGAACAATAATTTTACTCACTTTCAGCTTGATGTAAATTTATGTACCTTTGAATGTCTAGATTGACTGGAGTATAGAGTACCTTCCCTTAAATCTGATAAGCAGTTAAATGCTAGTGCCATGAAATTTTTTGCCACACACGAATATACATACATAAGTAATATTATGTATTTCTATGAAAATAAAATTGGCAAGTCTAATATCCGTCCATTTTCATTTGAGAATGACGAAAGCAAAAACAGCTAATCAAAAAGGTATTGTAGTGGTCCAAAAAGGTACTAATTATGGACAACTGTAATTAACCAATGGGGAAATTTTTTTCCTTACCTCTGTCTCAAATAAAAATAGACAGGTTGTTTTTTTTTATTTAGGTACAGCTAGTGATGGAAAATATATTTTTGGAAATATTTTCTGAAATATATCAGGAAACTTTGGAAATATATGGAAATATTAAAAATATAAAAGTAAAAACTACAAAACTCAAAAAATAAACATTTAATGAAAGTTTATCATAGGTAAAACCATAAATGGTCAGATTTGGCCGCATATTCATGAGAGCATAGCTCGAGTGATTTTGAGAAACAAGTTAAATTTCCGAAGTATTCAAAACCAGGAAAAAGATATCTGGCTTAAAATCTAAGTATGAATTATATTTGGTAACACAATTACGCAAATAAAACAAACTTAAAAGCAAAATGATAATTAATTAATAATATTAAAAACAGTTGCTACTGTAACAATGAACGACATAATTGATAGAACCGATTTTTTTAGCCAGTCTCTTTTATCTTTTTATCCGATAGCAAATTTCGATTTTTGGACATTTCAAATGGGGTTATTTATACATGAGTAAAATTGGCATCCAAAAGTTTTAAAGCAAAACACAGTAATAAAAATAAAAAATTAAGTATTAAAAATACAAAGAAAACAGTAAAATTTTAAAAAAATTAATTACACACGACCACGAGACACAAGTTGTGCAACTTGATCAAGAGGCATATCTTCATCAATATGATCCTTGAATATTGTATTCAGCATTAATGCCTTCTTCATGGAAGTGCAATTAAACTCCTTCTAAAGCAATAGCCAACAAGCAGTAATCGGTGAATTCCCAAATCGAGATTTTATTATTCGTAATTGTAATAATATACGCACTTTTGCGGAAATTATTTTTCTAGTGTGAAAATTGTACTGCACAAAAGTATGAGAAATATATAGAAATCTTTGTTTTGTCATTATATTTACAATATTTCCAAAACACGTTCGGAAATTTCCAATATTTTCATTTCCATAAAAATATTTCCACTGGAAATATTTCCATTTACAACACTAGGTACAGCCCAATAAATTTGGTAATTGTCTCGAAAGTTGCCACAAAACGCCGATAGCAATCAATTTTGGGGTAAGGAAGTTTTTTGGGCGCTGATCACGAATCTGAAGAAATTTTTAGCCGGAAACGTTTCATTTTTTAGGTATCCATCATCAAACTTGAAAATCAAACTAACCCCATTTCGCTATATTTCCCCTTCTTTTTGCACACAATTCTTGATATTAACACTAAATTTGCACACAATATTATATAAATACCTTTTAAGAAAGCGTTTTGATATTTATTTTGCACCTTTTTTCCATTAAATTGCGAAGTTTCACTTTCAAACGCGGCGGCAATGTGAAGCATTGCTATTAAATGTAAAAAAAGACGTAAAATAAATATAAAAACATGTTTTTGATAGAAGTTTATAAAATATTGTGTGCCAGTTTAGTGTAAAAATTAAAAATTGTATGCAAAAAGAAGCAGGAATGGTGAAGATGAGGTTATACTCTGTTTCGTTGCAAGCTATAGTAATAAAATATATAAATATATGCTAATAAGCTTCTTGTATTAGTACGGGTATAAATATTTTAGAATTCAATTTACAATGATTCAATAGACAATTAGAATGCTGCCGGTACTCCTCCCGGACCTGGTCTAATATGAGGCTGCCCTTTGGGTCGAACAACAAATGAATAACGAAGTGTCGGCTAAAATAATGCTATAAAACCCTTCACAGTGGCTTACGCTTCGGCTGGTGTTTGTTAAAAAGGTTTTAAGTATTTTTTTAAAAATAGGAATCGTATTTTTATAATATATTTTAATATTCGATAATTAATACCTAGGTTTGAGTAAAAATATAAACAAATATTTACAAGTTTTATTTAATTATTTGCCCGTAAGACAAACTAACATTTTTGTTTGTCAATTGTTAATACTTTTAAACTAACCTTATAAAAATACTTAAAACAATAAAAAAAAATTACAAGTACAACAATAAAATATTGAAATATTGAAAATGCACTAATTAAAATAATAAAATAAACTAAAGTTAAAAATGTATAATTAAACAATAATGCTTATTAAAAATACACCACAGTGCCAGACTATGTTAAGTACAAATAATATTCGATAATTAATACCTAGGTTTGAGTAAAAATATAAACAAATATTTACAAGTTTTATTTAATTATTTGCCCGTAAGACAAACTAACATTTTTGTTTGTCAATTGTTAATACTTTTAAACTAACCTTATAAAAATACTTAAAACAATAAAAAAAATTACAAGTACAACAATAAAATATTGAAATATTGAAAATGCACTAATTAAAATAATAAAATAAACTAAAGTTAAAAATGTATAATTAAACAATAATGCTTATTAAAAATACACCACAGTGCCAGACTATGTTAAGTACAAATTAAATGTGAAAATGTCACCAAAATGAAAAATAATCCTAAATAAGTATTATATTCTCTTTACTCCAATAGTCAAGACTAAATCAAACATAAACCATTTCCTTAATTCAGGAAAATAGTATTTTACGATTTAGAATTTGTTTAAAAATAATTCAATAAAATAACTTTACTGAAAAGTTGATTTTTGGACTTACCATAGTCTGGCTCTAGGGTACAGAATCCATATCATATTAAATGTATTACTTACATCTACCTCTTAGCAATTTCCCATATCTGACAGATCACTTAAGGAACTATCACTGCTTGAATCATTTAAGTCTCGTTTTATAATTAGAGGTTCAACATTTTCATCGACTACTATATCCATATCCCACATTTAAGTTTCTACATGTAGCACATGTTCAACACATCTTTGCCAGTTTTCTGGGGAAATATTAGAAATGGCATTTTGAAAAAGTTTTTTAACGTCCGCTATTTATGGAATGGCCAAGCAGTTCATATCAGCTTGGACACAAAGAGAAAATCTTCGGTACTGGCATGGACTTCTGGGTCTCAGACACTCGAAGGCCTTCATAAGCCCACCGAACCAACAATGTACTGTCAAACTACTGGAACAAACAAGGGTACACCTTAAAACTCTAGTGGGACTGTTCACGGGACACTGCAGATTGAAATACCACATGCACAAGATCGGCCTAGCGTTTATTTACTGAATTGCAGTTGCCTTGCTCTATAAGCCTATATTAAAAAACATAATAACGTGTAATATTAATATTCTTTCAGTATGTTTTCTTTGGAATTACTCGCCTTACAATTTTTTAGAAAATGGGACCACTTCGGTCCAGGTCTCGGGGTATAACGAACTGAGCCTGTTCAGCCCCATTCACCCCTATGAACTTGCAGATCGCTTGCAACAAAAAGGAACCCCCCCCCTGGCGAGCAGTTGTGAGATTCCCATCTTGCCAAAATTTCTTTAGCGTATATCCCTCATTTATCCAGGTCTCATCTAGATTATATATTGCTTTTCCTTCGGAACGAGCTCTTTTTATCTTTCTGAAATAATATCTTCTCCATTTGACAATCTCTCCACTTTCTATTAACAAAGATTTTCTTTAGAACTTCTTCCACTGGAAATTCAAACCCATTAAAATTCTCCATAGTTTTAACCTACTTGATTACCGACAGCTCGAAAAATACTATCCACAGTCGGGATTTTTTTTCCATAACCATACACGATACGTCTAATTGCTTGCTTTGTGTCATCTGTTATCTGAAGTTCTTTTTTGGTGACGCTATACCTCCCTCTTTTTCTTGTTTTAGAATTCTGTAAACTGTCGCTTTTCCAACTCCGGTCGTTAAAGCACATTTTTCAACTCTATCATCCACACTTAAATCTTAGTTTTGCTTATTTGTGATATAATCGAATACGTTTTTAACAATACGCTTTTCGTTTAATGTTAAATGGCCGAGGAGTGCACGTGTTGTTTGTTTGTTGCCATTTTAGTAACTGTAACACTATAACACTGTAACAATAATAAGAACTACGCAATTGCACATTTAGAAAGATTATTAGTTTGCCAAATAAGGACTATCACAGGTAGACAGTAATCAAACCTAATTAATCTGCCAAATAATGGCCGTCGGTACGTCATTAGGAAGGCAGATTGAATTAGGCCTAACAACTTCCTGGAATATATATTTTATTCATATATTTATTTTAGTTATGAAATGATCAATATTTAAATTTATTTACATTATTTTGTGTTGTTCTCAACAAATATAAAAACAGAACATTAAACCGTGCAATCGTATACAAAAAATAAGTTAAGTAAATAATAAAAATATTAGGATAGAAAATCGGTATAATTTTAGTTGACACAACACAAGAAATCGGAATACTTTTAATATTTATTAACCTTATTTGCAATTAAGGATAAATATATCTAGATATATAATATATAAAGATACATATACCAGCGCGCCTATGGTTTACGATTCTTAAGCCATTCCATAAAATTGTATTACTATTGCTTGCAATGAAACTGAGTATAGTTTGATTTTCAAGGTTGATGATGGATATTGCGAAAACGAAATGTTTCCGACTAAAATTCTTTCTCAGATTCGTGATCAACGCCCCAAAAAACTCCGTATACTAAAATTGGTCAAAATCGGCGTTACCGCAACTTTCGAGACAATTACCAATTAAAGTGTCATACCAAAAGTAAGTGATAAGGTTACTATACTTAAATTGATTCTCTCGTTAAGGTCAAAATTATTTCAATGGAAAATGGCAAAGGTTTGGCACAGTTTACAGTAGGAGAGGAACATACAAACTCCATGGGCACCTTAAGTACAGGGTTTGCTGCAATGGTAACAGATTTTGTGTCAAGTTTTTCATTTTCAACTCATCAGCTGGGAAATAATTACCATACTTCAGTAGACATGAAGTTAATGTAAGTTTTTTTCTTTAAAATTCAATTTTAATAATTTCCCACTGGGAACTACATCAAATTATGTATGAAAAACCATACATAGAAAAATTTTGAAAATTGTATGGTATATTAATATCGATGGTAGCAACTCGGCTAAAATATTTTCAATATAGTTGCATTTCCAGTAATACCAATAGGAGGCCTCAATTGTTTATTTTAAATAAAACACCCTTTATATTATTTGATTGTATCATGTTCTACACCTAAGTCCAACCGTTGTGATATATTTAGGTTTTTATATTAAAAATGATGTTTGCAGATTATCATTTTTTTCTATATGGGAGCTTTAATTATTTAATTTGAGTTAAACTGCTTGTAAAATAGGAATTTATTTAAATTAGTATTTTATGACTGTTTAATTTAGGATGTTAAAAAAAACAAAATTAAACATGAAATTGGGAAAACGGCTAAACTGCCAAAAACAAAAAATTATAATGTATAAATATATGTTTATATGTTTATCATGTTGTAACTTAGTAAGTAAGCCTAAAACTAAATTTTAAACAGTTTTGTTTTATAAGTTTTTTTCTGTATTTTTTAGATTGTTCGACATAAAATAGTCCAGTAACTGAAGACCTGAAAGTTGCCAAAGCTGTAAATAAATATGTACAGTTTTCATTTGTGAAGCAATTCTTAGGTCTTCGCAGATGCTTTTGAGCAAGAAAAAGTTTATCAACATTAACAGGTGGGAAAGGGCTAAAAATGGTCTCTCAAGGCCCGAAAAATGGGTTTCCCGCTAATATCTGCCAAAATATGCGAATTGAAGAGTTTTTGTTTAGCCTAAAAATGAAGATTGCCTTGAAATCTACAAAACGGTTCTTATAATTTTTTTCGAAAAATCGATGGTTTTTCAGATAACGGGACCCAAAAGTCTCCTCATTTTAGCTGCCGCTCTACCCCTAGTGCAGCTATCTTTATGGATTCACTTATACTCGGGCAATAATGTACATTTTTTAATAATTCAAAGTTCATCGGAATGTGAAGACCCGTACCTATCATTGCATATGAGTTTGGGTCCATTCTGATTTTTCTAGAATATTGAAAAAAACGGTCTAAGTTTTTTTTTATTTTGAGAGTATCTCATTAATATATTGATATTTTCTGAAAAAATGGTTTGTTCTTAACATTTCTTTTTTTATAATAAGACCTTAGCAAGAGTTTAATGATCCCAGAAAATTTTCTTCACCATCTTTTTGCGTTTTGATAAAAAATTGTTTTGACCATCTGCATTTTTAAGTAAGAAACTACTATTACCACATCTATCCAGTGTGTCTCAGTCCCAAAAATAAGTTTGCCGCGAACATCTGCCACAATATGCGAATTAGAAAATTTTTGTTTTAACAAAAAATAAAGATCCCCTCGAAATCTACAGAAATGGGTCCCTACCATTTTTTTCGCAACACCAATATTTTTCGCAAAAAAGGCCGTCGAAAAATTCATAACATTCCACACTGGATAGATGTGGTAGTAGGCTAAAAAATGCAGATGGGCAAAATAGTTTTTTATCAAAACGCAAAAAGATTGTGAAGAAAATTTTCTGGGATCATTGAACACTTGCTAAGGTTTCATTTTAAAAAAGAAATGTTAATAACAAACCATTATTTCAAAAAATATCAATAAATTAATGAGATACTCTCAAAATATTGTGAAAAAAACTTTACCGTTTTTTTAAATATTCTAGAAAAATCAGAATTAACCCAAACTCATATGCAATGATAGGTACTGGTTTTCACATTCCGATGAACTTTGAATTATTAAAAAATGTACATTATTGCCCGAGTAATGTAACAATCGGTCCGTGGCTTATAAGAATCCATAAAGATACGGCATTCAGCGGTAGAGGGGCGGGGACTTTGGGTCCGTTATTCAAACTATCTAAACAAAAATTCTCCAATTCGCATATTTTGGCAGATATTAGCGGGAAACCCATTTTTCGGACCTTGAGGGGCCATTTTCAGCCCTTTCACCTGTTAATGTTGATAAGCCTTTTTTCGCTCGAAAGCATCCACGAAGGCCTAAGAATTGCGCCACAAGGGAAAACTGTACAGATTTATTTACAGCTTTGTCCCTTCATTTATTGGACTAAAAATATGAGCATTTTGAAACAAATTCTTTAAATATTAAACCGCAAATGTAAAAAAATCGTAAAATTTTAATTAGACAACTCCAAAAACCTTCTGAAAAAACTAGTTGGATAAGGAGGAAAATTAAATATTTTTTTACTGGGCTGAAAATAAATGTGCTTGCAAAAGATTTATTATTAAAATGATATTTTGAATTTTATTTTTTAGAAATTTCATCATACGATTTTAAATATTTAAATTTGTAAAGCTAGGCGCTATTTCCGCGTGAACTATAAATGATTTATCTTTATTTTAAGATTTTATGCTTCACAACCTAAGATAGGTGACCTTATGGAAGTACAGGCGGAAACCCTAAAAGGAGGCCATTCCGTGGCCTTTTTGGAAGTTATCATGAGAAACAAGACAACCGGAAACCTTTTCTTGAAAGGGAACCATAACATGTTTATTCTGCATCCTCCAAAGTCAGAAGAAAAAAAGTGGGAAAGTATAAAGTAGACATAGGATAATTTATAGATGCATTTTTATTCTTATTTTAAGATATGCACTAGGTATTTCTAGTTTTATTATTTTTAGAGTTTCTGTTGCGGTATGAAATTTCGTCGGCTTAATCGACATAGTTTTTTTCACTACTAAACACAACATCCAGCATTAACTTTTGCTAAAATTTGAATTCAGTAACTAAAGGGGCAATGCTAGCACACTATTTGTTAAATAAGAGAAACTTAATTATTTAAATATCCTGGAACATCTTGATCTATATTGTCAAAAACGATCAAAACAATACGCGCATTTGGTTGTCACGTCATGACGTCATCTTTCTTGAGATAGGTCATGGTCCTGTATCCAACCAGTCGGCTTTTCTTATGGCATCGTCGAATGATATTCTAATAAGTCCAATCATCGAGCGCATGCCGCAAATTTCCCTCCAGCCATCTCCCAGCCAGACAGCCGGCTGAGCCGGTAGTAGTTTTTGCAAGTGCTTTCGCTGTCTCGCATCGCATTCAAGTTTTTGCATGGTATTTGCTTTTGTGTAAATTATTTTTTATTACTTATTACTTTAACTATAATAAAATACTTTAAGACGGCAAAATATATTTTTACTGCTCTGTCGATAACTGGTGGTGATTGTGTTTAGTTTTTTCGATGTCCTAAGGATAAATTAGATTCATTATTTTACCTCTATATTTCCTATAAAAGTTCCCTTCTAAAAAAAACATGCCAGCGTCAAAATATTCATATTGACGACCCCTGTACGTCGCAGGCGACGTACGGCATTGTAACTCAAAGGCCAATGTCGGCAAATCGGCCCTTTAAAGCAGTGACTAGTCTTATTAGAATATCATTCGGGGATGCTTATGGAAATTTGTACTTAAAGTTTCTTATAACTTTCTTTGTGATTTAAGGGATTGTTATTTTTTGTGTATTAAACTATTTGTGACTATTTAGGCTATTTAGTTCTTTCAAAGCAAACCAAAGTATGTGAACAAAAGCAATATTTCCAAAAATTACAATTATTGGACAAATTTCTGCCTAATGGTTCTTATATAAAATAACCAAAATTTTGCCCCAAATACAACAAAAATGGAAGATAAGAAACCATGTTTGTTTAGATTTAAGACCATAACCTATCACAACCTTCGAGCATATACCTACTTACTTTACATACTATTGGAGGTGCCTTGCTACTTGACTGGCGAACAAGGGTGCGAGAGAGAAATAAGATCCTATCTTATTACTAGGGACCGGACATCGATAAAAAAACATTACAATTTTGAGCTTAAAATGATATAGGATATGTATACTACATAAAAATGCAATAAATAATTCAACTTTCTTTGGTATTTATGGTTTTTATTTTGGTATTTTTATTCGGTGTGATTTCTTGTAGAATAATACAAAAGACGGACAATAGTAAAAAATCTAGAAGAATTAAACTATGATATTTTATAATGCTTTTATATAAATTATATGAAATAAATTAAAATTAAAATAGACTTTTTGTCTATATAAATTTACAAATATTTGATTGCACCTCTATTAGGGTTCATATTTATGCAATTAACCCCACAAACATAGTTTTGTTGGTGAAAATCAACTCTCCAAGTGCAGTACGAAAACTCTCCGGGCCTATTTGTTGCGATCTCGTAAAAACCAGTTCCGTAACATCGGGTAAATCATATTATATTTGTGCCAAAATAATTTGTTATATTTAAACAGGTGTAAGTCGCTTACAGGCAAATAAATAGTGAGTACAAGTAAAAAATATGAAGTTGGAGTGGCTCCTTCCATATTCTACTTTTTTATTTGAAAGTAAAAGAGGTGTTTTTTATCTTTGGACAGTCCACGAAGGCTGTGGCCCAAGCACTAACGTACCGTGGGTGTCTTAAGTGTGGTGAGAGGGAGTTTGTTCTCACGGGACTTAAATATTTGGAGACTGGAAGAAGAAGGAAAAACCTTTTGCGGGTAGCAGTTTCCATAGTCTGGACACTCTAGGGATGAAGAAACTTCGAAAGTAGATAGTTCAAGGCCTCTCTAGTTAAACTGTAAACGGATGCAGAAAATTGCACTAATTGTTGCTTCGTTAGGAGCTGTCAGAAAAGGTATTATACTGGCCAACTCCTCTAAGCAGAAGCCGTGAAAATACCTAAAGAAGAGCGACAGATCCCTACAGCTCGTCGGTGGGCAAGAGGACGAAGCTTTTCTGTGACCGTGGGATTATTTATAAGACAAACAGCTCTCTTCTGAATGAGTTGTAGGAGACGCCATTCCACCGACATAAGAACAATATTTTAAAGAAGTTCTAATTTGGGATACATACCGAGTACACATATTGGAAGAAGAGAAATACTTTCTGGCACGAAAGATTAATCAAGCTTTTTTGAAACTGGTGAGGCTATGGATGTAATGTGTTTATGCCAGTTGAGGTTATTCTTAAAAGTAACGCCGACAAGAATAAATGACTCTTTGTTCTGCAAAACTTTGTCGCTCATATGTAACGGATGAGCAATGAATGACTTTTTTCGCGACAGCGGAGGTATCAAACTGAAGAAGATTTTTGGCGCCCCAATCCAAGATAAGTTTAAGATTTTGTGAGAGAGACATCCGCATTGACCTACATTTGGTTTTCAAATCAGGCTTATTGACTGGCTTAAGAAAATGGTGCAGTTGGAGTTTGGCGCAGAATTTGTAATTCTGAATTTATTTGTACAAAACCATATCAAATTGAGCGACATGTTAAAGGTCCACAACATTTAGAAAATATGCAAAGTTTTCCGGGGCCATCCGAATCTACAGAACGAGAACATTATGTATAAAACGCAGACTTCTGCATGGATTTGTGTAAAGCTTTCATTGCAGCTGATATTCTTCTTCATAAAATAAATTATCGGTCCATGAGGACATTTTTGGGAAAAACACTATCACAGAAAAGTACCAGACGAATCAACTTTGCATAAAACTATGTTGATAAGGTCTATTTAAAAACTATGGACAAAATACGACACAATCTGGAAGGAAAAAAGTTACGGTTTAGTGTCGATGAAACCACTGATATCAAAGGTAGATATGTTGCTAATATTATAGTTGCACCTTTAAGTTATCACAAACCTGAAAACTCATATTTAATTAACAGTAAATTTTTTCTAAAACCAATACTGAGACAATAACAAAATCTGTAGTAGAAAGTATTATTTTACTACTGTCAGTCACTAGTATTCAGAAAATTTGTTTTTTTCGGATAGTGCTGCATATATGCTAAATGCAAGACGACAGTTAAAAGAACATTTTCCCAAATTGCTTCATTGTTTAGCTCATGTCCTACATAGATTATGCGAAATGGTACGTAACTTTTATTCACTTATTGATACTTTAGTTATCGAGGTTAAAAAGTTTTTTTTAAGTCCCTGCGGTATTACGAAATTTAAAGGTATTTGTCCTAATGTCACATTACCGCCACAACCTGATATTAGAAGGTGGGAAATATGGCAGTTACATATTACCATACAGAGTGTAACATAAATATGGAACGCTCGAAATACCTCCCTCACCGTTTATCCAATTTTATGAGACTATGCACTCACAGGTTCGAAATTATGCCGGATCGAATGGTGAGCTCCGCGTCGTTGCCAGGTTTACCGTTTTTCTGAAATCGAATGGAACTTCGTTTTTTTAAACAGAACACCCTGTATTTGATTCAGTTTTTGAGTTCTGCTTAAAATTGTGTATACTTTTTGTATAAAGTATTTTTTCTAACGATAACAGTTTCTGAAAGAATTAAGATTAAAGTAATACTTAATGTATTTTACCTACAAATACAAGATTAAACAATACAGGACTTAATAACCTAACAACAATGAATAAAACAAAATTAAATCAGATGCTTAAAATGATGCCCATTTACTTCCTGGCAATAAGCTAAGTTCTGCGTAAAGGCATGTAAAACATTTAGAAGGTTTAGTCCAATTTCTACATTCTGCGTATCCTTAACTTAAATCATAAAGGTCATGGGCTTGGTTTTGAAAACGACATTTTTTGGGGGGCCCTACAAGAAATGATCGAGGGGCGACAAACCGGAGACCGAGCTGGCTCGATTGTCCCCCTAGTCAATCCATCTTCCAAAAAAAACATTATTTAGATATCTTCCGGATGCTATTAAACAGTTATAAAAACAAAAAGCCCCCCTAGTGCCTTCATTTCATTTATTTCAAATCACTATAGACAAGCTTAAATTTGTTCCTAATGAAATTGGTGACAAATTAAAATTTTATGTACAAAAAATCTTGCATAAAAGCGTAACACTGCTGTTCAGGGCCGTATCTAGGTATGTCGGCGCCCTTGGCGGGGGTTAACATTTGCGCCCTCTTTCCCACACAATGGGGCATTTGGGGAGTCCGGAGGTTTTTCCTCGGAAATTTTACAAAATTAAAGGCAAAGTTGCATATTTAAAGTTTTTTTGATCCGAGAATTTCGTTTCTGTATAGAGTTATGATCAGTGAGTCGTTACTTTATGCTTTAGTATTGGTTTCTTATTACATACTGTCTTAATTTTAGCATATAACATAACAATGCATAATAGTTCTAAAATGTTAAAGATTTTAATTTTTCTAAGCTATTGTTAGTAAAAAGAACTAGTGCCCCAATTTTTAAAATACCAATTATCCAGTTAAATATTAAAAAATGAAGGACTTACATTCTTGCTTAGATATCAGGATGGAATTATTATTTTAGTTAAATTTCATACTTTTTTTAGTTTAATATATTAAAAATAAAACAGGTTTAAAAAAGTGGTGTAAGCTGGGTGTTACTAAGATTTTCCATGTTTTTTTTTTCGCTGAACACCAATCTGGGGTCAGACAAGCAAAAAAATCGAGAAAAACTCAAAATCGATATGGTACTATTTATTACCGGCAAAAACCTGCTACCACGAAATGTTTGAACTACGACTATATAAACTATAAGAGTACAAAAAATGTATTAAAAAAAAATAATGTTTTAAATTGTCTATATAAAGTTATATAAAATGTTTTTGGTTTTTTTAATTAAAATTATTTATTTTA
This sequence comes from Listronotus oregonensis, assembly GCA_019359885.1. Lineage (NCBI taxonomy): Eukaryota > Metazoa > Arthropoda > Insecta > Coleoptera > Curculionidae > Listronotus > Listronotus oregonensis. The sequence continues at coordinate 18,530 of JAHBCN010014996.1, forward strand.
TTTATTTAAATGCCACATCACTTAAAATTCTCAAAAAAATCCTTAAAACCTTAAAAAAAACCTGAAAATTCGGTTTTTTGATTATAATTTGAAAAATATTGCATTTAGGCAAAAAAGTTATATTACTTAAATTAAAGGTCTGATAAAAATACCTTTTTTATGTTATATAAAATTTCGTGTATCTTTTATAGTTTTTGATATATTGACGTTTTAAATTTAAAAAAAAAATGTAAATTCCAAAAAATACGCCTTTTCTCGATTTTTTTGCTGTTTCATGGCCGATTTTGCGCCTCCCAGGTAGCTGCGCCCTTGGCGGTCGCCCATTGCGCCACCGCCTAAATACGGCCCTGCTGCTGTTATGCTTTTATTTCACATTTTTAAAATTAATTTATAATTAATATCTCCTTAATACGCACGCGAATGAATTTACAAGATAAATTGGAAAGATTTGTATACGTTGTTTCCCAAATTTATTTTTACTTGAAAATACTGTATAGTTTGTACATTCCCTAAAAAAATATTATTATTATTATTATTAAAAAGTAAGGAACGGGTCGTTCAGAAAATCCGACTTTTTACCCTTTTACAACCTTTCTCGGCCTCGCCGACCAATTTTCAAACGAGAGCAAGAGTACTTTGAAAAAACAGGATTTCAAAAATAAGGGATCTGCATAATACAGAAGAAGCGTTCCCAGGGGCACTAGTAAACCCCAAGGGACGTCCCTGAAAGGGAATCCAAAAGAACTGGAGGTCCGGGAACCAACAGAGTAACTCCCTGTGGGTACCAGGACATTCGGGAATAAAGGCAACGAAAAGCGGATGAGCTAGGAAAGGATCATCCACACCATACTTTGACCAGAACCCGCCCTTGGGGGACCAAAAGACAGCACGAGAGCAAAAAGGAATGGATCCGAAACCAAAGGAATACTAAAAACTCGGTAGAATAAGATATGGAAAAAGCTTCATAAGGGGCCCCATCCAAAAGAACTACTAAAAAAAGTAGAAAAAGACTTCGCCGAAACAGTAGTTGCAACAGAGCACGATAACCAAGAGGACACCTACACAAGATAGGCTCATAAATGGGGACCCGGGAATGTGCGACGAGGGGGAAGAAACAGCCTACCACATACTGGGTGAATGTGAAGCGTTAAATCACAAAAGATAAGCATTTTTTCCCAAAAAAGAGCCCACAGGAATATATTTTAACCAAACCAGTCCGGGGATACAGACTTGTAGGGAACAAGACTAATGGGGGGGATCAAAAAGAAAAAAGGGAGATTAGGCACAAAAAACCCAAGAGGGCTGGTCCCGGAGTGAAACACGGCTTCCAGGGAAGAAGAAGAAGAGAAGAGACTTTTATCTTTTTTCTCCCGCGTATGCTTGTTCGCACGGTCAAACGGCAAGACTGCCTCTAGCAGGTGTATGTTCGAAGGTCAAAACAAAAATGGACGTTGCGTGACGTCACACTAACATCGCGTATTAGATTTGTAACTAAAAGTAAATACAAAAGATTTTTTTTTTTTTAAAATGACGAAACAGCTCTATAAAAAACCATGTAAAGAATGGGAGGGCCAGTAATGTCAAAAAACCTTTGGGTTAAATCACTGAGTCACATCTGGGAAAGTACTAACAGGGGAAATAAAATGGTTAAAATTGGAATTTAAAAAAAATGGTTATCTTTGACAAAGTTGTAAAAAATAGTTAACAATATATATAAAATGTACAATCTCATGCATTTAACCCGTAAAAAAAATAAAAAATCGTGTTTTTCCGCAATAAACTAGGAGGAAACCAATTTGGGAAAGGTACAGCCGGATGCAATCCGATGCGCCGACGCGACGGTCCTTTTTTCACACAGCTCAACACTTCGCGATCTAACTGCCGTCAGTGGCGGGTTATATTACTATATTAATTTCTTGATAATTATTTCTGTTTATTGTAAATATTCATAAATTTTATCCGAATATTTTTTTGGAATAAAAGACAAGGAAAAGGATAAAAAAATTTTTGTTATTTTAAGACAAAAAAAAACAGCGGTCCTTTTATAAAAAAACATTAGAAAAAGTCTACACCATAACTATAAATTGATTTTATAATAAGCATTTTTTTTTTAATTTTTTTGTACTGTATATAATACACAGACTATAGAGTATCCGCCAAAAAATTTTATTAAATGATTAGCAAACATATTTTTTTTTCCTTTCTTTATAATGAGAATTAACTAATTTTTGATCATCAATCCGTTATTTGCACCCTTTCAAAAACTGTTTAAAAAGACTGGATAAGATGGAAACAAAATCTTATTTTCCCAACACCTTACTTTTTGCCCACATAAATTTTTTCAAAATTAAAAAAATATAAATTTTATAACGTTTTATCTGTTAGTGTAACGATTTAAATAATATATACTTTTTTAAGGATAATGCTACCCAAGTTTTTATCACATTTTTTTTTTAAAAAAGGCATTGATAGGCTTGGGTGTAATATTTTTTTTTAAAACTTCCCTATTATCATTATTAATTAGCCCATTTAAAACAATTTATAATTATTTTGTTTTTAAATCAAAAAATTTAAAGTATAGTACACCGAAATCGACTTTATTTATAATTTAATTTGGTTTTACGAAGGTTGAACGCCACTGCTGTCGCTTTCTTCCTGTCTGACCACATTTCCGACAATCCGGGGTTAAGGTAAAGTAAATCATCCATTGCCAAATCTAAAAGATGTTTTCTTTTCATTTTTGAATCTTCATATTTTTTCCCAAAAAAGGGACTAATGTTGATCCACTCTTTTTTGGGTAGTCCTCAAATCTTTAACTAGTTAACCTTTCTCAGCCCAATGAAGTCAGTGTTGCGAGGGCGACCCAGTTTTTTCTGATGTCCAAATTTTTTTATTGAGTTCAGGTCGGGGGAAAAAGGGCGGTAACCGAAGGACTTTTGGCTGTTCCTTAATTTGGTTTTCCAGTTTGAGACTGGGAAATTTTATTTTTATCCTAAATTATTTTATATAATTCAGGTTTTGTTAAAGTCTTGTCAAAATTAAACTTTTTTTATTTCATTTAACAATCTGCTTTTTGACTTGCAGAAGTTATATTGGTTCCATTGTAAATTTTTATAGGGGGAAAAATTTCCAACACTAAAAAAGACTG
>JAHBCN010014997.1:0-21705 GCA_019359885.1 Listronotus oregonensis
AGAAGCCACTTATAATCAAAGACCCTGTACATGATTTCGAAGGATTTCCAGCAAAACCTTGCCTGCTACCTCGTACATCCAACTGAAATCAGATGAGGCTTGGTCTAATAAGGCTATTTCCCCCTGTGACCTTGCAAAATTGGCAATTTGCCACAACTAAAAATAAAAAAAAAATAAATAAAAAGTGTTACATTAAAATTATATAAGAAAAGGTTAGGTGACTCCTGAATTGATTTTAGTACTACTTGCAAGCGTATTGTATTTAATTTACGCCTTTTGTTATAATGGAAAAAGTCGGTCCAACGTTAAAAAAAAATTATATTGCACCCGGTATCGATCCCGTTACCTCTAAAGTGCCCCTACTCCTGAGGTTCTTTTTCTGATCTACTTCTTTTGTTAATCCTAACACAAAAATAAAAGTAAATTTATACTTTGCATTAAAAAAAAGCTGGAGGCGCCGATTATCGATCCCTGTACCTCTCGCATGCTAAACTAGCTTTCTCCCATCTAAGCTACGTCTCCCATATAATTACTAGAAATGTTTAATTTCCCCAACAAAAAACGAAAGTAGTAAAAACACAATCAAATCTGTACCAAGAAAATCAAAATGTTTGGAGGCGCCGGGTATCGATCCCGGTAACTCTCGCATGCTAAGCTAGCTCTCTCCCATCTGAGCTACGCTCCCCATATAATTAATAGAAATGTTAAATTTCCCCAACACAAAACGAAAGTAGTAAAAACACAATCGAATCTGTACCAAGAAAATAAAAATGTTGGGACGCCCCCCATATAATTCCTAAAAATGTGTAATTCCCCCAACACAAAACGAAAGTAGTAAAAACACAGTCGAATCTGTACAAAAAAAACCAAAATGTTTGGAGGCGCCGGGTATCGATCCCGGTACCTCTCGCATGCTAAGCGAGCGCTCTACCATCTGAGCTACGCCCCCCGTGATTTTATTGGTATACTTTTATTTTTGCAACATAAAAATGAAAGTTAATTTATACTTGACATTTAAAAAAAAAACAAAATTTTTTGGAGGCGCCGGGTATCGATCCCGGTACCTCTCGCATGCTAAGCGAGCGCTCTACCATCTGAGCTACGCCCCCTGATACTTGCAAAAAAAATTGTAGCAAAAAATCCTAGGTGCTGTAATTATAAAAGAAAAAGTAATTAAATCACAAATAAAATAGTTTTCGGCTAGCCAATAATATTTAAATGTAATTATTATCACACAAGGTTTGTCACTAATTTTTACGTGTAGGCTTGGTATGTCCTAGAGGTTTTGTATACTCCAATCAATTTTTAATAACCAAATAAGCGCTAATTTTAACACATAAAAAAGAGAATGTTTTTATAACATAAGTCTTATATTCTTTAGTTGCATTAGATGTTTAAAAAATAATTTAACAGCTTAAGCTTTGTGTTAAGGAAGTTAAATGTAAAAAATCGTATTTTCCAATTCATTCTTGCATTCTTTTCATTATAAATATATTTCCTTCCGTAAGTGATATAACTTTGCACAAATCGATAAAGAATGTCCCAGCAGAAAAGCCTTATTCCAAATAATACAATCTTTTATGTGCATGTAACTAGGTACCCAGTAGATTCTAATTTTAGACATTTCTCTATAGCCGGAATTGTAAGGTCCTGCAGGAATTGTATGTCGCCATATATCATTTGCTCTTACGACAAGAAATTGCATATATGCAAAGCAGGGTGACAGTCTAATGTATTAACAACAATGCGAATTATACCTTAAAAATAAACTAATCCTTTCTAATCTCATATTTTTATTTTTTTACAATTTCTGGATAGGTATTTTTATTTACAACCTTTGTTTGTAATATGTATATCTGACTTTTCAATAGTGAAAAAAATGTTAGTTTTTATAGTTTCATCGAAAAAAAGTCTTTTTTTTGAGGGTGGGAAGTGAATAAAAATTTTAAATTCAAGAGAAAATTATATTTTCACCTAATAATTTACTTAAACTAAACTACATTTAAAACTTTAAAATGGCTAAATAAAATAACAAATCCCTATTTATTAAAACAAATAGTTAAATTTCCCAAAAAACTCTTATTTAAAATAAGGGCCAAGTTCCTATCGAAAATTAATACCGACAATTTTTTTTATTAATACAGACAGTTTTTTTCATAAATGCAGAAAGTTTTTTCATTAATACAGACAGTTTTTTTTTTACTAATACAGACAGTTTTTTTATTCATAGAGAAAGTTTGTTTCATTAATTTAGACAGTTTTTTTTATTAATACAGACAGTTTTTTTTATTCATACAGAAAGTTTTTTTCATTAATACAGACAGTTTTTTTATTAATACAGACAGTTTTTTTCATTAATACAGACAGTTTTTTTATTAATACAGACAGTTTTGTTTATTATTACAGATAGTTTTTTCATTAATACAGACAGTATTTTTTCATTAATACAAACAGTTTTTTTTTCAATAATACAGACAGTACCATCACGTACGGAGTTTTCGATAAATTAATCGAAAAAAAAAATTAAACAAAATTTTGTTTTTGGTCTAAAATTCGACTTTCTATTTTAAACACCTACCAAATACCCAAAAATCAATATTTTCAAAATTCTGTACGTGTTTCACTAGCTGTACTCATGTAAATTAAGAAAAAAATTGTGTGTACCAGATTTAAATTTGCATCAGTTATCCTGCGTGCCGCGGACCATCTTGGAATTTTCATGTCGACGGGAAACAGCTACAGCACCGCTATTTCTTAATATATTTTAACAAAAATTTGTTTACTTGCTGTTTAATACATGGAAAACCACATGCTAAAAATATTTTTTATTTGACGTTTCCTTTAATTCAAAAAAAATCGACAAAAAGATGTTTTTTCAAGTCGTTACAGTGGCCTTACCCCTAAAACTAACACGCTTTATACATATATGTCCTTATTTTGGTTAAATAAAGCGGATTTTGTTATAATACCATAAAAATAAATGATATGATCTTGTTTCACCGTATAACCGCCGGTAATACAAATGTAGAAGATATTTAATAGCGCAATGCCTTGGCATATTAAAAATTCGCCGCAAGGTTTAATAAAATGCAAAATTTATTAAAAACGCGAACGAAAAAAGCGCAGTTCTCCAGCCGCATCGGTCCAATATAGGTAGGTTTATGCTAAATTTCATTTCCCGCAGGACTTGCCTTTCTGCAATACAAATTATTTACTGGTTGAAGTCTGCAGTTGTCTGCGGAAACACTGATATAAGGTTTAGAGAATCGGGCGCCGTGGGACTTTGTATCAAGAAACAGTTCGTGTTACCTAACATGATTTACTGTAATTCTTGAAAGCAGCTAATAGCAAACTTTTTCGGCCACTCGAATCTTTTCTTTTAGGAAATAGAACTATTAGATATGTTACTCTGGTCAATCTAGACATTCAAAGGTACTTAAATTTACATCAAGCTGAAAGTGAGTAAAATTGTTCAAAACATATTTAAAAATAACATTTCAAAATTCTGTATCGTTCCGGTACGTAGAAAAAAATTGACTCGAGGTCAAAGGTAAAAAAAATAGGTTTTTCGCGATTTTTTTCGAAACGGTAAGTTTCATCGTAAAATTATCCCAAACAAAAATTGTATATCATAAAATTATCTATAAAAATGGTATTAATATTTTTCCCTAAAAGTCACCGTTCCTGAGATATAACGATTCAAAAAGTTGTAATCGTCATTGTATGCATAAGTACGTCACGTATATACATCTCTGTAGCTGTAATATAAGTAAAAATATTTTTCTATCGGTAATTGTTACTTACATTTAAAATATAAAATATACATAAGTATCACTATGAGAATATTATACAATACAACGATTGTTGTTGATGAAGATATAGACTTACTCGTATTACTCACTGGTCGAACTCCAACTAAAAAAACTATTTTCTTCTTAAAACCAGAAAAAGCTCAAAATCAATCGAAAATAATATATATTCAATAAAAAGTTTATTGACTTTTGCAAAGTGTTAAAATCAGGTACTATTTTTACAGGCAATAAACTGGCTGTGATATGACATCTGCATTTTACAGAAGGTAAAACACCAGTCTTTAAAATGTTTGAAAAACAAGATTTGGTTCAATGTGCTGAAGTTTAAAATTAAAAAAAAAATTAACTCCACTTCTTTGTATGTACGGAGCTCCTACAAAAACTACCTGCTTAGATAAGTAACGGTATACATGTTTTGTTAAAAACACTCGAAATAAAAACAAGTGCAATTAGCTTGTCTTCCTCCAACTTCAGTTGCTGCTCATTAACATCTTTTTCGGTATATTACCAAGTTCAAGTGTGGCTTGGTTATCAGCTAGACCCAAAAGATGGTTGTTAGAAGTTGATCGATAATACATTAGAACTAATTCAGACTTTCCTCCCACCTGCGCCGAAAAAACTGCTAAACAATTTTTTGCAACTGTAAAAAGCGATGCAGTGCTAAATGTGGTTGCAAAAAAGTTAGACTGTTTTATTCTCTGGCATGCACGAATTGTCCAGGCCGGTCGTGTTCTAATGTTGAATCATCAACAGCAGAGGATTCGTTTGATACTGACGAACAGACCTGCGTTACATCCCTATTGCGCAATTCACTTAAACCCAGGATGAAGAAGAATAAGGAGATCAAGAAGAAAAGAAAAATATCAAGAAGAAGAACAACAAGAAGAGGTAATGGAAGATTCTGAATCGGACAAATACATTTTTCTACTGTTTTTTAATTTCCATCGCTTTTATCAATTCCAACCTTGCGAATATCTGTTTTTATGCAATAGTTTCCAATTAAACAAAATCACAACAAACCAATGAAATATGCCTACTGTGGAAACCACGTTAAAAAAACGCGCTAAGTACACTACCTCAGAGGTGGCGTGGAAAGTGCAAACGTGTGCATACAATGACGCTTACAACTATTTGAATCGTTATATCTCAGGAGCGGTGGCTTTAAGGAAAAAAAATGAAACCTTTTTTATAAATAATTTTATGATCTACAATTTTTGTTTTAGGTAATTTTACGATAAAAGATACCGTTTTGAAGAAAATCGCGAAAACCCCATTTTTTTAACCTTTGATCTCGAGTCAATTTTTTTCCACGTACAGGAACAATGGGGAATTTTAAAATGATATGTTTAAATATGTTGTTACAATGTTACTTACTTTCAGCTTAATGTAAATTTATGTACCTTTACTTTTATATTTTGGTCTAATTTGACCGGACTATATTTACTATAACCAACATAATTTTATTTTTAAAAATAGTGTAAAATGAATGCCATTTTAAAATAATTTATTTTTGAACTGAGGACGTCCAATGGTGCATAAAACGTAATAAGTACGTTGGGCGTAGTAGTACCGCCCCCAAATATTAAAGACATCCGCTGTAGCATAGGTCTTCAGTTTCAGATGGTAAACTACACTTACCGCCCTTAATACTTAAATAACTATATCTGTTACGGAACAGGATTACTAATTTATAAGAAAAGCTAACCACAGATAAGCAATTAAACTAAGTGGTTTGACAGTGGCTTTTTTACTGAAAGTGGGCCGAAATTTAAAAAAATTGGCAGAAGTGATATGAATATTTATACTGTAGCTTTACTGAGAATAGATTAAAACAAGACAGGATGCCAATAATTAATGTTTTCTTTATACATTTTAGTTAATAATTGATGTCTTTAAAGCCACAGTTGTCTGCGAGAATACTGATGTATAATTTAAAGGCTTTGAGCTTTGTCACCTATATCTGAAAACGTTTCCTTTTATTAAACATGGTAACCTATTCTTAAGAGCAATATTAATATCTTAAGAGCTGCTTGATTAAAGGTGGTTTATAAATTTAAAAAGCCCACACACAGAAAACGCTTTTATAGTATGAATGGGATACACATTGAGTCAATGGGGTACTGTATTTGCAATACCTGAATGACATTTGTCATTAAATAAATGAATATCTTACTTTTATTTGTGCATATCTCATTGAAATTAGTTTAAACATAAGAATCATTGAAGTAAATTGTAATCTTATTTAAATATTATCAAAACCTAATTAAACTAACATTAGAAATTATTGAATTTCATTGGTTTTTATTTAATGGCTATGTTAAATGCAATGAAAAGTCCGATTTATTAAAATAGATATAATCTGGAGCAAAGAGTAGGTGTATACTACATTAATATGAACTCTATTAAAAATAAATCTAATATTTTTTGTGACAAAAATTATTATTATTTATCTTGAAGTAGAATCTCATTTAAACAACCTTAACCCTGAAAGTCTTGCGTCCAAAGGTTTTCTGCCCCATAAAATGAACTTCTGTTCTGTTCTTGTAGATGCCAAGGGACTTGCTGACCTAAGGCTTACAGTACTACTTTATGTACCTGGAGCCTTGGCCACAGAATAAGGGATCTCTGTCACAGTACACGGGGTCTCTGCTACAGTGCAGGGAGTCTTGGCTACATGCATGTCCTAAAACGAAATAGACTTTTTAAGCTTTTTGATTAGGACCTCATCTCATCAAACAGGTTTTTAAAAATAAATTGGACCATCCTGTATAATAAGTAAAACACTTACCGTTAAACCAAATGTTAAATCATCCGCAGGTAGCTCCAAAAGCACATGTATCGAGATGTGATGTATTTTTTTTCCTCCTGAATGTATTTTTCTAAACAATCCTTAAAATGTATTTGCAAGTCCCTTGATGGAATTACAATGTCTAATTCTTTCTCATTTAGATTTATCCCTCTATCTGAAAATAGAATAATTACATTAAAATATCCTTGCACCACATGGGGAACATTTTTAGTATTGATTTCAAAAAAAAAAGTTTCTTGATGGTAACAGTTTGTCTTTACTAACCCGCTCATCCATCATAATAAGGCTTTATGTAGAAAACCCTTATTCTTTCTGTGTTACAAAATCATTGGAAAAATCGTTTGATGCAGATCCAAATGGCGCTATGATAATTCGGTATTCTATACAACAAAACATAGAAAATATCGTATATTTAACTTACCTGCAAATATTTATCAAGGTTCAACCACCAGGAAACCAGCAAGTTATTCATTTTATTAATAGTATTCTTACTAAAGACAGAATATTAGGAAATCTCAAAGCATGACGATTAACCAGTTGGTTAACCCTGGCCTTGTATTTTCGGTTCAGTTCACCAACCCAAGTCCGAATACCGATATGAAGATGGGACGTGTATTTTAATTTTATGCTAATCGTTAAATTGAATATCGCAAGTTATTATATAATAGGTCACGATATTGTGCTCAATCAAGATTGAATTTAAGGAGAAGGGAATATTGGTATTCACCGTACGACACTTTTAATTTAACCCAAGTTAAGTTTTCATTGCAATAAACATTGCAAATTTTTCCTGGATTACATAAGCTTTAAACACAATAATTTCTCTGATTTTCAAGAAAGTACAGATTTTCCTTAGTTTTAAATATATAGAATCATTTACATAATAACAAGATATTTTAACTTAATCCTATTTTGATATAGTCTGAATATAATACTTGTAATAGCATCAATTATTTCTCCTAAATTGTCCCAAACATAAGTAATTAAATAAACTTTAACTTTTATTGGATAAATAAAAAATCAAACAATCAAAGCATTGTTATTCAATATATTATAGTGTTTTTTCTGTGCAGCGTATTTTTTTTTATTAGCATTAATATCAATTTGCAGTCTGCAAGAAAACTTAAAGAAGGTTCAGAAGCTTGAAGTTATTGTGCCTTTAAACTAAGGAATGTTTTCTGTTACCAATCATGAATAATAACTTGTAAAAGCAGCTTTGGCAGATGTGGAATTTAGATAATTTAAAATTATTAAGTGAATTGAATATTAAAAAATATACTAACGTGATGTGTTTTTGTAGAAAGAATATTTTCTGTATACAGGGTGATTGGTAAGTAGAGGCGAAAAATGAAGACCCGAATTAATTTTTTAATTTTGAATCGAAAACCAAGAATACTTTTTTTGCAAATGTTTCTTCGTTTCCAAGATATTTTACTATAAAGTTGTCCCAAAGAAAAAAATTTAAATCACATTGTGGGTGTCTCTAATCTTAGTTGGCGCTTTCAAACTATTAAGTCATATGAAATCAAGTTTGACCGTTGTCAAAAGTTAGATACTTTGGTGCACATGCTAAATAATTATTATGTTATACGCATACACATAAACAATATCACCGTATTCTTCGTTAATAGGTATACTTCATTTTCTTGTTATTTTTTTCAATAACAGATTGACAAGTGTCTAACTTTTGACAAAAGTCAAACTTAATTTCATATGACCTAATAGTTTGAAAGCGCCAACTAAGATGAGCGACACCCACAATGTGATTAAATTTTTTTTTGCCAAAACTTTATAGTGAAGTATCTTGGAAACGAAGGAAAATTTGCAAAAAAAGTATTCTTGGTTTTCGATTCAGAATTAAAAAATGAATTCAGGTCTTCATTTTTCGCCTCTACTTACCAATCACCCTGTATACAGCTAAAGTTTACAGTGGTTTGGAGTAATACTTGTATTGAAAATTAGGGTTTATGTTAAGTAATATCCACTGCTGTAAATATCGACAGAATTAGTCAAGCCCGTAAATAAAAAATATATAAATTGTTTTAATACTTTTTATCCAAAACTGTCATATTATACGTCTATTATAGATCTAAATTTAGACGAATAAAGTGACCCGTAACTCACTAGAGAGACAAAGTAGTGAGTTATAGATTTTATCTCACTAGTGAGTTATGAAGTTTACTAGCACGATGCCCTAAAATCACTCCAATACATAGTGCTTTTAACATTGCTTTATTACAAGAATCATATAAAACAGGCTCCAAAACAACATGTCAAACAAATTCAATATTACAATCAAAACAACATTAGTTTTTGCTACTACTACACCATACTATTACTAAACTTGTGTGCTACTGCTTATTTTTAATACTAATGTTTACATTGATTGTGAAATTACCGTTAAGATTAGCAACAGCACCGGTAACACTATTTTCGGGAACATTCACAGAAATTATGCTTGAAATTTCTCACCCTGTATTTTTTTTGCAATTTCGATTTTGTTCGAAATTGATTCTTCAACATAGCTTTCAGCCACGGTGGATGATTTCCATCCACCATGGCGTTTGAGGGTTATGAGGTCCCCTCCGGCATTGGCCAGGAGGGTTGCTGATGTGCGGCGTAAGCTATGACCAGTATATAAATTAGAGTCAGGCAATCCCAAAAAAATTTCCACAGCATTTGGTATTTTAGAAATTTTATTTATACCCGAATATATTAATTACATATTAATTATTAATATATTATTAATAAAATATATATTAACAGAAGTACACTTCCTTTTCTGATAATTAAAAAAAAATCTGTTGGTATATAATAGGGTTTACCGTAAATCCTTCGTTTAAAATGGTAAAGCATCTTAATTTATCGGGTTTTGTTTCAGAGATTTGAATAACAAGGTATTGTCCTTTGTCCTCGATGTTTTCTATCAGCAACTTTGTCAATTCGTCGCATCGACAGGCACCAGAAACGCAACCTTCTTCGAAAAATTGCATTGTTTGCAAGAAAAATTCACCTGTTATTTACTATGTCACATAATCTGACAAATTAGAAATATACTACAGGGATTTTTTTTTTATTTCAAGGATCTTTTCTATGTATTTTACTTCAACTTTATATTATATGGAACACGTGTGTTATTACATATAAGTCACTTGAGAAAATTAGCCCTTAGCTAAACTTCTCTCGCGTGACTTATATGTATAACAACACACTGGTACCATAAATAGCTATTAAAAGCATTAATGTCAATTTGCAGTCTGCAAGAAAACTTAAAGAAGGTTTAGAAGCTTGAAGTTATTGTGCCTTCACCAAGGAATGTTTTCTGTTCAAGCATGAATAATAAATTTGTAAAAGCAGATTTGGCAGATGTGGAATTTAGATGTTTTAAAATTATTAAGTGAATTGAATTATAAAAAATATACTAACGTGATGTTTTTTTATAAAGAATATTTTCTGTATATACAGCTAAAGTTTACAGTGGCTTGCAGTAATACTTGTATTGAAAATTAGGGTTTATGTTAAGTAATATCCACTGCTGTATAGTTGGATCATTTTTAAAATGAAAATTCGGTGCCTTTGAAAAGATAAAAAAACATAAAAAGTAGCAAAAAGGTTTAATTTTTATTGTCGGTCGCTTTTCCTTTTTTTATGGTCTATTATTACAGACACGTGCGGGAAGGTGCACTTATAAAAAGCAAAGGCAGCCGCAGTTCAAACCAAATCTATTTTGCTACTTTTTATGTTTGTTTTTCTTTTTAAAAGGCACCGAATTTTCATTCTAAAAATGATCCAACTATAAGTATCGACATAATAAGCCAAGCGCGTAAATTAAAAAAATATAAATTGTTTTAATATTTTTTTTGTTTGTTTTACCCCGGATCTTTTTCAATTCATAACTTAAACCAAGGAGAAAGGCAATCAAATTAAAAGGAACCATAGAAAATTTAAAACATGCAGTCTTATACCAAAGAAGTCCAGATTTTTAATTTGTATGTAAATATCCCCACAAGTATAAAATAAAAAAACCCCTTGACACGATCAAAAATTTTCAGCTATATACAGTCCTTCTCATTAAAAATATTATTGAATGCAAATTAGATCCCTTATAGATTCTGAATATATTTTAAAGTTTAATGGTTTTTTATATACGTATATTGATGTTCTTATATACAGGATGTTTTAGAAAACATAATTTTTACTAAAAGAGTATATAAAGTGTTCAACCCTTGCACGAATACTTGCATTTAAAATTTGTTTAATTGATTTTTTGTAAGAGTTAGAATTGTTATTAATTTTAAATAGGTATTAGCCTTTTTGTTTCACGCAAATTTAAAATTAAAATATATCGGAATACGTTAAGTTTGTCAAGGTGTTTTAAGAGTACCTTTTTTATGCAGAGCAAAACAGAAAATAAGTGCAATGTAACAAGTTATCAATAATATTAAGAACAAAACAGTTATATCTAAATAATGGGAAAAAATAAATTAAATTGCTCAAAGCTACGCCACTGATACATATTAATAACACAAGTTTATCAACAAAAGGTGTATTTCAGTCGGTGTTTCAACTCTGTCAACTTTTATTTAAATTTAATAAAAACCAATTTCAAAATAAAGGGATAACTCCAATTCCGACAGAATTTTTTTACACCCTCTATTTTATATATATGTGGCCGGTTTGAAGCTGTATTAATATAATATTTTTGTCTTATTTCTGTTCAACAAATCTCCCATTAAGCAATGTCCCATGTTTTCCAAAACACCCCGAATAAAGAAAAACTGCGGATTTATTATTAGTTTATTATTTTTAAAAAATATCTAATTTGTAGTAATCTACTTTGTTTTAATTAACCATTTTTAATTGTTGTTTTTGACTAAAAATAAATATAGAAAAATTTACCAACTTCTTAACTAACTAAAATAGATTTAAGTATCATAATAAAATAATTACACTGCATCGAATTCTACAATTTTTTGTCATTCCTTGATATCTTTTTAATTTGAATTAATGTGATTTTTTTAAATATAAGCTCGGTTTTTACCTACTACCCATAAGTTTTTAGCTTCGAGAGAGAAAGAAAACAAGTATAAACTTTCTCTCTCGCACGCCTGTTCTCCCGGCCAAGCAGCAAGGCTGCCTCCAGTAGGAATATTCTCGAAGGTTTTTAGAGAAGGAAAGAAGAATATAAAAATAAAAGCTCAAATTATAGTCAATGTTGTGAATTTTTTTATCTTAATGTCAGCCCACAAGGGCTTCTATAATGTCCAAGTACCAAAACATGCAAATATTGCATTTTACGGCACATTTGTGTTCGCTTTTGCATCCCACTTCATATTTTCATTGGTATTTTTATACGGATCTCCCTACTTTAGCACTTGTACCTACTTATCCTTAAATATAATATGTAAAAAAGATGGCTCCGATTTAGTGAAGACATGTGAAGAAAAATTTGAAAATTGGATTTGTCCGGTTTTGCATCTAGAGGCCTGCTTTATTTATTTTTTAGTTTTTTTTAACTAATGTATACATTTTACTGTATATTTTTTGTCGCTTTTGGATTCCTAAAAAAATCAATTACATGCCTAAGCCATAGCTTATATGGTTTTAGAGTATAATTTTTTTTTCTGTGACAGGAAAAAAGTGAGTACTTTTTTCAGGATATATGTATGTGTGCTTTTTCAGCACTACCACACGTTCTAAACACATTGTTAGCTATTTCTGTGTTGTGTGCTACTGATTTATTAACATACTCTTCAGCGACCGTTGATGACTTCCAACCACCATGTTTGTTTAGTGACATCAAGTATCCCCCAGAATCATCTAATAGTGTAGTCGAGGATCTTCGAAATGAATGCCCTGTATATGAGCTAGCATTTTCAAGTTGAAGAAAATAAGGTACTGTTTCAGGTACTTTATAAAATTGTTTTTGTACTCACAACCTAGTTGATACATTTTCCATTGCGATATGCATAAAACAGGCGGCGATCTTTTGCTGCTGCTGAACGAAGGTCTGGCTATGTACGTTCGATAAAATTTAATATATTCTTCCCGAATCTTCAATATCACCTAATATTACCTGGTTAATTTTACAAATTCGACAAGCTCCTGCAATCCCAAATACCTTGGCCATTAAATAAACTTCATTGGAAGCATTATTTAAAAAATCACTAATTTGTGTACTCGTAAAAATCGCTGCTTTCTTGGGCGTGTAACCTTTCTCATTTTGTTTCGGAAATGTAGTTTAAAATATTTTAAAATGTCTACATTATAATGGGATTGTTACATACTTTTAATCATTGAATAATTTGACAACACTGTTGATGGCTTTCGTTGTGACAGTTCTTGACTAGGCTTGCTTAAATTCGCTACTTCTACTTATTCCGGTGGAGTCACAGAAAACTCGGAATCAGACATTTTTTAACTTTATAATACACTAGGGTCCCGCTTATCCGAAAATCCACCTAATCCGAACAGGGCCATACACAAAAAAAATATAAAATTTAAGAACTAGGAAAAGTAAAGAAAAACAAGGTTTTTAAGTAATGTCGTACGTTTATTAACAAAATCTTATACATATATTATTTATTTGTTAGACACTTACAAATTATTGACTAGCACCATCTATTGTTAAATAATAAAGGTGTATTTAGCGTCTGTCCTTTAATATTTTATACATCAGACGCTAGATATGCCTCAAAAAGACAATAATACGGCATTATGTGACAAAATTCCGCCTAATCCAAATTTTCGCTAATCCGAACAGGGTTCGGTCCCAATTAGTTCGGATTAGCGGGACTCCACTGTATTCATAATAAGTAGTAAACAACCCCACTAAGTTCGCAATTTTTAAATCAAATCCATCAAATCGCAGAATTACATTGACAGATATTTAATTACTTTAAAGGTCTCCATAGCAACGCAGGTCTAATTGTCGCTATAAGTATGGTACATTCCACAATAAATCGTTGATTTCTTGACCGCAATAAAATTTAAATGACAACCCTCAGTGGTAAACCCAGCCATAAATAAGTTGCCTGACAGATATCTATTGTGTAGGCACCGTACCTTTTGAAAGGGTACAGGTTGTGATTACCTACTAATATCAATACTGTAGGTTAGCTATTTTGGATGCTCAATAACACACACGAAAATACCTTGACAAACTCCAAACGATTAATGAACTAAGAATAAAAGACTCTGCTTTATATTGAACACCTGCAATTTGCCTTTAACCTACACAATATACCAAAAAGTAGGTACAATAATAAATAAAGGAAATTTTAAGTCCGGACCTACATGAGGTTACGCAAAGTGTATTGAGTATTACAACTAACAGTAGCAGGTAAAACGAGAATTCAACGAATTATTATGGAATGAACTGTACAACAGCCTACTAGTTTAAAACTTTAAATTTGACATAATTTTTTGACCTTAATATATTGTAGTAATTTGTTTTACGAATATTAAATCGTCGTTTTTTCCATTACAGAAAAAATAGTGTATTATACACAGGAAAAATATCAGAATTTAGCTCTCAGTTTTTGCAACACAACCTCGAGCTAAAATCTAAAATTTTTTCCCAATAAAACATCTTCCTCTCTGATCGTTTTTTTAATAAGCATCTTTTTAATTTAGTTCGCTTAATATTCTTAAGGTGCAAGAATTCACTGCCACCTTTTTATATCTTATATGAAAAATAAAGGGTCGCTAAGCTTTTATTACAAATTTCTCCTTTTAAATTTATTTTTGTCTTTACATCGGTATGAATATTTTTCTCTGCTCCACCTTTGTGTAACCAAAAATGCAGATGTAACTTATGTATATGAATGTTGAACTTTGAATTTTTGGTTAAATTTTCTGTGAAGAAGCTTCATTTAAATAATTATTAAGGTGATGCTACAGCCGAAAAAGGCTTTTATTCTCAAGTCAATTTAAAAATGTATTACTGACATGAGTATAAAAGAATAAAGGGATTTAAATTCCATCGAGTCTTAAGCTAAATGTCTTATGTTCTAAAAAAAAATAGTTTTTATTGGGGATTTATAGAAGAATAGTGAACACTCTAACGCATTAGCGACACCTCTGTAGCGATTGAATTTTTTTTTTGTAACAATCAATTGTAGATATGTTCAATATTGTTGATGCGGATTCACATATTAAAAAGTTCTTGCTGGATACTAGCCAAAACTTCATATTTTTGTACAATGGGACCCTTTTAATCCTGGTGCCGGGGTATAAAGACAAAGTGTGCTCGGCCCCATTGACCCCTATGACCGGCAGATCGTCTGAAACAAATTCCAAGTCTACTACCGTTGTCCAAAATGAAATTAATGCATAACAGTTTCATTAAAAATCTATTAATATTTAAAATTAAAAATGTAACAATTTGGATGTAAAAATTTGGGAAATTCTGAGGTTTTATATTTTATCATCATAAATTCTGAATAAAAATAATAAATATGCCAAAAATAATTTTAGTATTTTTGGCAAGCTTCTTTTTATCTTGACAGCTCATAAAGGCTTGTATAAAGCAAGTACCGTGCCGGATTTTTAGATAATTACCCTAATTTTCCGCAATTCGGTCAACGCTGTCTAATTTTAGATCTCAGTACTTTAAGAGGCCGAGGTTTTTGGATAGGAACCTGGCTTTTATTTCACATACGTGTTTTGGGCGAGATGTTTATATTATGGAGAACGACATTTGTTTAAAATAAAAAAGAAATTTGTAATTATTAAGTTATCAGTAATAATATATGTATATCAAGAAGCATGACTAATTTAAAAAAAATTAAAATCTTAAACTAATCTAAAAATAAAAAAAATACTAAAACTTTGGAGGCGCCGGGCATCGATCCCGGTACCTCTCGCATGCTAAGCGAGCGCTCTACCATCTGAGCTACGCCCCCGATGCTATAAGTAAAAATAATTACAAAAAAATATCTATAACGCAATAGGTGACCCCAATAAAAACTTGACCAAAACAAACCGATATATGCATGTATAGTTGTTAAAGTCTGAGAGCCTGCAGCCATCTTGACTAACCTTCGAGATACAAAGCTACAATTTGTGTGTGACTAATTTTATAATAAGTAGTTTACTAAATTATAGTTTAAAAAAATTATAAAAAAACACTTTTATAGCAAGCCGAACTAAAAAGTAGAAAATAATCATTTATAATAAAAAAGCGTGGGGTGCTTGATATTAAATGTTTTTATTAGAGTTATTATGAAAATACAGTTATTTGCACCCCACGGTTATTAACTTTAATTCATAATTTTCTACTTTTTAGTTTGGTTTGCTATAAAAGCGTGTTTTTTAGTTTTTTTAAACTATAATTTATTTTCCTATTTTATAGTCTTAAAACAACATCAAAAGTAATATTAATCAGAAGCCTCCATTTTTAGTATAGCTTATATTTTTGTCAATAAAAATATTAGGGCCAATGGATCATAACAAAATTCAATATGAAAAAGAAAAACCCTTTTTTCCAAAAATAATTCTTTTGTTGCCAGTAGCCTGTATTTTTGTAGAATTAGTGTTGTGCTATTTTGGCCTTGCGCATTCGCCAAGTATTGTCATTTTGAGAAAGGTTTTTTTTTTCTGAAAATCCTAGTTGGGACATTAAAGCGAAATTATGAAATAATTGTATTGTTATCAGCTCTTGACCCCTATACAAATTTTCAAGTTAATCAGACTTTTTGAAATTGGTGAAAATTAAGTTAAAATATTCCATTACATAGATACATAGATACATACAGGGGAAGCTAATAAAAGCGCAGTAACAAGAACATTAATGATTGGCAGAAACCTTTTATTTTTTTTCGAAGAAAAAGGACACTTTTTACATTATTTTTTATTGCGAAAAACCATTAATGCTTAAATTTTAAAATAATTCTAGCTTAATTCCAAGTATTTGTACTATGTTGTGGTAAAAATTTAAGTTCCTTGAGTAAATATTCTCGGAGATATACATTTTTGAATTTTATATTACAAGTGTCACATTTGATCGTAAATTTTCTTATTATTAAAAAAAAATCGGAAAAACTTTGCACAATTTTGAACCATTTAATTGCCTTTCAAAAGCTTTTCTACGATTATTTTTACACCTATAAATAGGTAAAAAAAGCGATAATAAAGCAAAATTTAAATTTCAGTAAAAGGCTGTGGCGATAGTATTATCTCTACCACTAATGAAATTAACAACGCAAAATTTTTCAATGGCAAATTAAGCATGTGTCTTTTTTTGTAATATTTAAAAAAAATACACTTGGATCGGAAAACTTGGATTTTTCCAGAATCTTATGCACAATTTTACACAAAACTGTCCCCTATTTCAATACAAAATCTCTCTAAAAAAGGCCAGTCAGGAAGAGCAAGAGACATTCTAAGGGCGCGATCAAAACATTAGCGTTTTTCTTGTCTATATGCAGTTTATTGCTTTTTTTTAACGTGGTTTTGACCTATTTTATAAAAAAAATCGCCGAAAGGCTTTTAAAAGGCATATGGGCTTAATAAATTGGGCATAAAATTTTTATAAATAAAGCAAAAATTTACGACCAAATTTGGCACTGTAATGTCACCTAAATTACCCCTATATATATAATACAAATACTTCGGCATTAAGCTTACATTATTTCAAAACTGTAACGTCAATAGTTTTTTTATACTAAAAAAATAATCTATAAAAATGACCTATTTATTTGAAAAAATATCGAAAAATTTCACACTTTTGTAATTGTGTCAACCCTGCAGACATTGATTTTATTATTTAATTATTATAATTTATAAATTATAAAATGTAGCTTTGTACCTCCCAGGTTAGTCAATGTGGGTGGAATGGGTTCGACTATTATTTAAAATGGATGCTTGACATCAAAAAAAGACACGAATTTGCCAATAATTAGCATGCCTAAAAAATATGTAATACATATAATTTCAAACCATTATAGTGTTAAAGTATCATACTAGTGATCTTAACTTGTTATTTTAAAGAATATAAGCAAGCAATATAAGTATCGTTTTATATCTAAAAAGATAAAGTTCTTATTTTTGGAAGGTGTAGCACCAGAACAATTTCATAAAAATTTGCTGAAAGTATATAAGAACTTTGTATCTTTGATTAAAACAGTAGAAAGATGGGTTGCTGATAGGGCCGTATCTAGGTATGGCCGCGCCCTTGGCGGGGCTTAAAATTTGCGCCCCCTCACACCAGGGGATTTGGGCAGTATGGAATACTTTTAACGAAAACGAGGGTTCCGGGGGTTATTTCCCGGAAATTTTACAAAATAAAAGTGCAAAGTTGTAGGTTTGAAGTTTTTTGAACCTAGAATTTCGTTTCTTAAAAATACCAATTTTGTGGTGAAATTTGTGTCAAATTCTATATTTTCTTTATATGAAAATATTAGCCTACCATTTGAAAGAAACATAATTTACATAAGATAACTGTTTGTATCTGACTGAAAGAACTCTAATTTAAATTAACTATGCATCCTTATTTGCGTATGATTAATCTTAGCATAAATTTTCTCAACAATAAAATCGTAGTTACAAAAATACTGTGCATAGCAGGCCTACTTAAACGAAACATTTATACTTTAATAAATTAAATAATATGCAACAAAAAAAATAGTGCTGCCCCCAATGTATAAAATACCAATTTATCCGCACGCAGCCTTAAATATTTTAAAAAATCAAAGAACATTCTTGCTGTAGGTATCAGAATAAATTTATATTTTATTAATAATTCATACATTTTTTTAGTACTAATAATTAAAAAAAAATTAAATTAAGTATCTAAGTTAAAAATGTGTTATTAGATTGTTCTATTGTAATATATTTATTTGATTAATTTTGTCAATATAAGATAATAATAACTACGGACTGACAACTGATGAAAAATTCGTTTCACAGCCAATTGTGCGCCCCCCCTTGGCGGGCGCCCTCTCGCCACTGCCTAACTACGGCCCTGGTTGCTGAGCTGAAACGTGTTTTTACAAGTCCTAAAGACCATCCACGTGAAGGACGTCCAAAAAGCTTATCAAAAATCGTAGAAAAAGTACTGGATAGGTTTTTGGAAAATTGTTAATTAAACTGAGACATATTTAGTGTATATAATTTAGTGTATATAATTAAGAATTCATTAGATGGTGTCAGCAATATTTTGACTAAAATTTTGCTTTAAAAAGCAAAAACGATTTTTATCGAATGAAGGGATAATAGCAGCCGTGAAAGTGTGTTTCCGGATTCTCACTTCAGGGGTGGAATCCATAAATTAAACGTTCACTGGAACAAAAGTATTGAACTTCAGGGAGATTGTATTACTTAGATAATAAAATGTATTTCAATCTATAAAAGTGTGTCTTATCCAACGACAAAACGTATTGGACAACCTTTTATGTTTGTGTAGTCAGCGCTGATCTAGAAACATTACCGTGTGCAATTCCTTTTAATTGGTGCATAGTACATAGTGAGCTGATATAATATATTTTTTAATTTATTGCCCAACAAATTTAGGGCTTTACCGGCCGAGTGATGATGCGTTGTTAAATTTAGCAATGGACTTACGTCCAGTGAGTGATTGCGTTGTTTAATTTAGCAATGGACTTAGCAATTGTTAAAAGTTAACAACGGTTTAGAATGTCAAAACGTCATTGTCAGTGTTATTCAATGATTTTAGTAGGCAACCTGTCAAAATCTGACATTTTGTTAAACATTCTAAACCGTTGTTAACTTTTAACAATTGCTAAGTCCATTGCTAAATTTAACAACGCGATCATCACTCGGCCGTACATCTACCAAGGATATATAAACTTAGTGACCCACTTTATGTGAAGAGCCTTTAGTTTTTCTATTCATCTAAATGATATGCTATTGGGTTTAATAATAAATCAAGGATTAACTTGTTAAACGAGCCTTCTTTAGATGGAGAAACAAAAGAAATTTAATGGAAAAATACATATTTTTGATTAGCTAAAAGAAATGGGCATTAAAAAATTAAGAGGTGCAAATAATGAAAAAAATGGAGGCGCCGGGTATCGATCCCGGTACCTCTCGCATGCTAAGCGAGCGCTCTCCCATCTGAGCTACGCCCCCCATGTTATAACATGGGTTATAACATAATATTATACAAGAAAAAAGCAGTATATAACTAGGTTAAATACTTGAATAACTTAAGTTCATGAAAGCGAAATATACAGATAATATTAATAGGTGTGGTACTACGGTACCAAACCAGTTGCCTTGCATTGCAGATGGCCCGACTCCACCCAATTAACAATTATTATACTTTGCTTTCATGTAATTTGGATACTTCATAAAAAAAAACTTTTTGGTAGTTTACTAATATCCATGAGAGCAACTCGTCTAAAATATTTTCAACTTCCGGTTGTACCGGAAGTCGATGCTAACTTCCTTATTTTTAATGGAACACCCTATATATTATTGCAATATATTATTGCATTTTTGGATTCCTCAGAAAATTCTAGATATATTTCGTGTATAATATGCTATACCTAGGCTAACCGTTTTCGACATATCTTGAATTTTTTGTCAAAAATGACGTTTGCAGACCCCAAAATAAGGTGAAATTTTTCCAATACAGCATACTCTATTTTTTAATTTGAGTTGAATTCCTTGTGAAAAGAGGCCCAATTTTGTTTATTGAGTGGATATTTTGGGTGTAAATTAATACAGGGTGACTAAAAATTAAGTACAAAAATTAACTGATAAAAAACGTAAAAAGTCAATTTGTCAAATCTAAATAGGGACGTTTCTACGTCCGATTGTCTTTTTTTGGCCGCGTCCCGCCGTCATGGCCCACTAAAAACAAAATTAAAGAGCCGTATAGCACTTTTACAATACAAAATGTTATATTGTCAATTATTTCAAAAACTATACATTTTCGGAAGAGACCACTGAATACAAAGGTACGTTATTTTTTAATGCTAAATACTAATATACTAATAATACTAAATATAAATAATATGTATAAAAGTAGAGGGTTTCCATTTGAAAAAATTGACTTTTTACGTGTTTTATTAGTTAATTTTTGTACTTAATTTTTAGTCACTGTATTAATTTACACCTAAAATATCCACTCAATATACAAAATTGGGCCTGTTTTTACAAGGAATTCAATTTATTTTGGGGTCTGCAAACGTCATTTTTGATATAAAATTCAAGATATGTCGAAAACGGTTAGACTTAGGTATACCTTATTATACACGAAAAATATATAGGGTGTTCCATTAAAAATAAGGAAGTTAGCATCGACTTCCGGTACAACCGAAAGTGCCACCCTCTTGAAAATATTTTAGACGAGTTGCTCTCATCGATATTAGTAAACTACCAAATTTTCAAAATTTTCCGTTGCTAAGTTTTTGAGAAATCGACCGCGTCGGTTCGTCGTGGGACACCCTGTTTATATATATATATAATATATATATATATATATATATAATATATATATATATATATATATATATATTATATATATATATATTATATAATAATATATATTATTATTATATATATATATATATATTATATATATATATATATATATATATATATATATATATATATATATATATATTTTTATTTAGTGTGAATATTATTTTACTATGACATAATTAATTCACTTTTTAAAGGAGGTTTTTAACAGGCAATTAAAAAAAAAACACGAAAATAAGGGCCACAAGTAAATAACTTATATTTTTAATATACGTTTTATTAAAGCCGTCTTTATATTATGTTGGCTTAAAGAGGAAAAGATAAAAATGATGCGATTTAATTTAGCAAGATGCTATTTTGTATTAGAGTTTTAAAATTAAAGAAGATTTATGAGAAAAGACTGCGGTAATTGAATTTGATCACTGAAAAGCTTTGGTTAGATTAAGTTAGCTTTTTAAGAAGTCACATTTTTAATTTTTTTAAAAATAAATTTTAGAAAAAAGATTTACTAATAACTAGAATTTCTGAGAAATAAAAAAATATATTAATAATTATAAATTATAATAGTAGTCATAAACATTGAAACTAACTCATTTTACATCAGCATTTAAAGCTGGTAATTTTCTTTTGTGT